>CAKNWW010306849.1:866-42617 GCA_932074435.1 Andricus kollari | reverse complement strand
CAACTCAAGGATGACTTGCTAGACTGCTAAGATGCCAGCATTATCCCCATTCATCGAGGCTTTATGGCGCGTATGCATACTCTGTGGTGCCAAAAACACCCAGAGCTTCAGCACGTTTCGATTCAATCGTTGCGAAATCAACGTGCCTACCTCGGGAAAAATGGATATGTACGCGGAGCGCTTCCCCAACCGCTGCTTGACCAAGCTGCAGCCGAAGATGAGGAAGCGACATTAAGACCAACCGCGGAAAACAGGCACCTTCTGAGAGACGATCACGATTTCAGGACAAGAAGGAACCATCAATTGCTCAGTTTATGGTGCTGCGAGAGCTTTGGCTGATTCAAATCGAAGGCTCAAACCTACGATGGATCAAAAGACCAAAAGACGCTTACATCAACTGAACAAGAAGATTGGATGGGCAAGACAGAATGCGTCCCGTGTTCAATGTGTGATTGACTACATAACGTCCGGTGGACCGTTCACGGAAAGGGTTCGAAAGTTCGCCCAAGAACTGAGGATCTTGAATCACACACTAAACAATTCAAAGCTGCTGACAATCAAGCAGCATCTTGCTGACAAAATTCGGCTGTTATCTGACGCAAGGAGGAGAATACTGAAGAGGGAGAGATGGATCAGGGAGAATCAACAGTTTCTCGCTGACCCATCTCGCCTGTTCAATGATCACCCTGTTTCTGTCAAAAATCCACCCAAGCCCAACGAGGTAGAGACTTTTTGGAGAGAGGTATACAAGATCCCGAAAACACTGGAGTTAAAAGAAAATACTGACAAGATCATCCGCTTCAAGGAATTTTGCGGCAACCTCATAAAATCTGAGGGTGAATGTCCATCAATCACTGCCGAAGAGGTGAAAAAAGCACTTAGAGGAACGAAGAACTTTTCCGGTGCTGGACCAGATTGTATCAAGAACTTCTAGTGGAAGAAGTTTACTTCTACACACCAACATTTGGCCCGCATATTCACCTCATATTTAAAGTCAGAAACGCCCATTCCGCAGTGGCTGGTGTTAGGACGCACTATACTCCTACCGAAAAAAGGCAACTTGTCCAAACCAGAGAATTACAGGCCAATAACTTGTTTGAACACACTGTATAAGATCTTTACAGCTGTCCTGAACAACAGGATTGATCGGCGAATTGAGCCTGTGTGGCGTGAGATGTACGAACAACGTGGCTCCAAAAAAGGTGTAGCAGGCTGTCGAGAGAACCTGCTAATTGACAGGTGTGTCTGCAAAGACGCTGCAGCCCATAAACAGTCCTTGTCGAAGGAGCAAACTTTTGCTTTCCTCAGATCATCAGGGCTTAATTCAGGTACAGAGGGTTTCATTTTCGCATGCCAGGACGGTGTCATTTCCACCTTAGCATACCGTGACCGCATTTTATGTCAAGAAGTTCCGAGCGATAGGTGCAGAGCATGTCATGCACACGCTGAGTACCTGGAACACATTCTATCGGGGTGTCCCACCCACGCAGGAACAACGTACATCTACGGACATAATGCAGCCCTAAGAGTCCTTTATTACCATCTTTGTCGCTCTTACGGTTTTGGCCGCGACCCTGCCCTGCCGAACGCTCCAAGAGAAATAGAGTCAATTGTCCGAAATGAGAAGTGCCCAATTTTCTGGAACTACGATTTTCGGACAGCAGTCTCCGTTGCACACTCGAGGCCTGGCATTGTTCTTCAAGATTTCGAGAAACGAACTATATTCGTGATCGAATTCTCGGCCCCGTCACTTCCAAGGAGAAAGAAAAGGAGGAGAGGTATCAATACCTTAAAAGGGAGCTGCGAAGACTGTACCCAAAATATTCGGTACAAGTAATTGTCCTTGTGATAGGTGCTCTCGGAGGTGAGAAACTATCACTGGTTCGTAACCTTAAAGCCATTCCCGCGTGCCAAAAATATGCCAAGGCACTTGCGAAATAGATGCAGAAAGCTGTCATCCTTGGGTCGCTTCGTGTGCTCAAAACACATGAGGGTTTCGCCGGCCTGTCGTTGTGATTTCATCGTGTCCTGTGACCACTCATCTCACGGTTGTGAGACGTGGCCATGAATGGCATTTACCGCGGTCCTACTGAGAGCCGCTGCCATTTTTTAGATGGCAGTAGCTCCCAGTGAGACCCTGCGGTGGTTGTTTAACCTTATTTTTTTAAATTATATATATATATATATATATATATATATATCGTAAGGTCAACTTCATAGTAGTCATAGGGAAGCGTGAGTGCAAGTGAGACACTAGTAGATGTCGCATAAGAGCATCTCTTTCGCACATATGAATATGACTACTATGAATTTGGCCTTACAGTGTATATATATATATATATAATTAATAATAATTATGCAAATCGAGAATGGCCAAATTTTCTGGAACTACGATTTTTGGACAGCAGTCTCCATTGCACACTCAAGACCTGACGTCGTTCTCCAAGACTTCGAGAATCGAACTATATTCTTGAGCGAATTCTTGACTCCGGCTGACTACAATATCACTGCCGAGGAAAAGAAAAAGGAGGAGAGGTATCGAGACCTTGAAAGGAAATTGCAACAACTGTACACAAAATATTCGGTTAAAGTATTTGTCCTTGTGGTTGGTGCTCTCGGAGGTGTGAAACTATCACTCCTTCGTAACCTGAAAGCCATACCCGCGTGCCAAAAACATGCCAAGGCACTTGAGAGATGGATGCAGAAGTCTCTCATCCTTGGGTCGCTTTGCGTCCTCAAGACACACGAGGGTTTCGCCAGCCTATCGATGTGATTTCAACGTGCCCTGTGGCCACCCATCTTGCAGTCATAAGGCGTGGCCATAGTTATGATTTACCTCTGTTCCACTGGGAGTTTTTTATTTTTAAGGATGGCAGCTGCTCTAAGTGGGTAGATGATAAGTCTATAAGAGGTTGAATTGAAAGCTTCCCGGTAGTCAATCCAGGCCATCGACAGGGCGCGCTGATGGGCTGCTGCGTCTTTGCAGATGGACCTGTCAATTAGCATATCCTCTCGGCAGCCTGCTACACCTTTTTCGAGCCATTTTTTTCGTACATCTCTCTCCACATATGCTCAATTCTTCGAATGATCTTGTCGTTTAGGAAAGCTGTAAATATCTTATATAGCGTGTTTAAACAAGTTATTGGCCTGTAGTTCTCTGGATTGGACAAGTCGCCTTTCTTCGGTAGGAGTATAATGCGTCCTAACACCAGTTACTGCGGAATGGGCGTCTCCGACTTGAATATAAGGTGAATATGCCGGCCAGATGGTGGTGTGTAGAAGTAAACTTCTTTCGCCAGAAGTTCTTGATACCATCTGGTCCTACAGCGCAAAAGTTCTTCGTGCTTTTCTCACCCTTTCGGCAGTGATTGATGGCAATTCCTCCTCAGCTGTTATGAGGTTGTCGTAAAACTTCTTGAAGCGGATGATATTATTAGTATTTTGTTTCAACTCCAGTGTTTTCTCAGTCTTGTCTACTTCTCTCCAAAAAGTCTCTAGGTCATGATTTTCTTACTTTGAAATAATTTTTTTGGATGCAATAGATCGGCTGGACCTTTTACACTCGCCGCTTGGATTAATAATAATAATTTTTATTTGTTGCTTTTTAAACCAATAGAATGTATGTACGTTTCACAGGCTGTCTGGCAAGAAATAAATTCTTCGAGGGCCGACATAGTTCGACAATCGGAAAGTAATAAGGTCAATAAAGCCAGGTATCGACATGATGAAAATATAATTGAGTCAGAGCCCGCTGCTTTCCGACAGATAATAGTTCCTTATCCGGATACAGAAGAATACGTAACAGATGATGGCTTAGTAATTCCCAGTATTACCTTGGATCTTCATCGTCAATTAATCGGCGCAGCAGACCGCCTTGGAATAAGTTGGGAACGAAGGGTAAGTTTATAAAAAATCTTGTATGCAAACAAAGTCTGTAGCTTATTAGGTCTTATTAACTTATTAGGACGAATAGCTAAAATCTCGCAAACGTGATTGCCAGGGCTGAAAAGAGGAAAGGGACTCTGACGGTCCCGCCAGGGCTACACTGAAATATATTTTCTGTTTCCAGGAGTACACACACACATGTATAAAATCATTTTTACTTGTAGTGCACGAGGTTCCCGAGTAATGTGAATGGCACGTCACGCTTGGGAAGCTCGTGTGCAATACGTAAGTGTGATTTTATACATGTGTGTATGTGTGCGTACTTCTAGCAACAGAAAAGTGCTAAATTTCAGTTCCACTCGTTTGGTCGGCTTATGTCAATTCTTCATGATTTCGACACAAGAGGCCAAACGGGCGGTTCACTTAGTGCGAATGTGAAGGCCCAGCACGAATCCGAAGGCAAGACCAAGCTGAGCCGAATAGTGCATTTTGCTATCCGATGTTGTGAACTTTTCCCATCGAACTGTCCTAGGTCCATAATATTTCAGTCGCATATTTCCTCATGGTCTAGGACGTCCCTTACAATGCAACAGGTGTTTAGAAAAATAGCTTTTTCAGCTGCTGCCAGTACCCTCCTGACTCCTAGATGTTTGAGTTGTTCAATGCAAAGTGGCCATATCCTATGTTTTCTAGGTTCCTGAGTACAAATCCTGAGTCCGTTCGGTACCACGGTCCCAACCTTTAAACTTTGATGCGTAACTTCGGAAAAACTCTTAACCCAACGGATCAGACTCGCTACTCGTCCGATTTCTCGTCCAGCGAAAATTGAAAGCTAGTCGAAAATCAGTTGATGCCGTTGACAGAAATGTCAGCGGTCGATCGCAGGTGAGTCTTCCGTCCTGGAAGTGATAACCCTCATACCTCTCTAGGGCTAAGTATGAGGGCTTTCCGACTTTGACAAGGACAAAGTCAACTCGTCGGCGGACACACTACGGTTTCATCCTCACATCCTAATGCCCCCTGCAAGGCAGAACGCTCCTACTGGCTTCTTTACTCCAACAGATAGTGATACAATTCATTCTACACATCCCCTTTCAGGGCAGTCGTCATCGTTCACAGAATCTGTCAGAGTAGCAGGATTTCGTCACTCGTACAAGCAACAAGATCATACTGAGAGAACATGAAAAAAATGCATGCATTATCTGATATCCAAACATACAATTATGCAGTGCGAGAACGTGCGAATTGCTGTTTCGTACGGTTGTTATCTGGACAATGCTGTCAACAGCATCAACAGATTTTCGACTAGCTTTCAACTTTCGCTGAACGAGGATTCGGACGAGTGGTACCGAACGGACTCAAGATTTGTACTCACGAACCTAGAAAACCTAGGATATGGCCACTTTGCATTGAAAAAATACATGTTTTACATAAAATTACCAATAAACTGTTTTTCTTTTTAGGTTAGGGACAAAGTGTGACGTCATAGAACCACAAAAACTCCGAATTCGTAATCAGCAACCTCGAAAACATAGGCTATGACCACTTTGCATTGAAAAAATACATGTTTTACATTAAATTGAGAATTCACTGTCTTTTTTGAGGTTAGGGACGAAGCGTGACGTCATAGAGCCACAATGACTCCGGATTTGTACTCAGCGACCTCAAAAACATAGGATATGACCACTTTTCATAGGTACGAATCATGTTTCACCTGAAAACAGCGATTTTTATGTTTTTTGAGGTTAAGGACGAAATCTGACGTGATGGAGCCAAACGGACCCCGGATTCCGATTCAGCGACCCCAAAAACATAGGTCAAGCCTATTCTGGTTTCTGGGGTAGACAACTTTTTTTTTGTGGAGCTGTGTAATCAGAAGTTTTGCCCTCTACCTAGAAAGGGGTAATAGACCATTTTGAAACTCCTGAATAGGTCAACCATTTAACAATACCATCATTCTCTTACCCCGCGCTAACACTTCAATGAATCGATCTCCTAGAAATATTAGTTGAAAACTACTAAATTTTAAGTTTTGCATAGTTAATTATTACCCCAACGTATTTAATGAAATTTTCCAAGCAATTTAAGCAAAAAAAAATTTCTACAATGCAAATTACAAGAGATACCACAATCATCTTTAATTTCATTTTAAGTTTATTAATATATTGAAATTTATTTTTCACGTATGCATAGCCAAAATACCAAACTATGTATGTATTTTTTTTTAATTTTGACATTGTTTCATTCAAAGATGTCGTCATTAAAAGAGAAACGGCTGCAGAGAGACCTACAAACACTACAGTTTTCATATTTTCGCAAAGGCTATATTTGAACAACAACAAAATTGCATACACAAATGTGGATTTGTCTAATGTGCAATAAAGTATGCTTTATGATGGAATATGTTATAAGCTGTATTTTGTTGCGACTTATATATCGAGTAATTTTGATAAGTGTAGAGCAATTCCGCCCAGAAAAACATCGACGAATACCCCCCTCCCCGCCCCCTGCTATCTTGGTTGCCTGAAGTGAATAGAAGGATGCCAGTCCTCATCAATTGCGATTACCATGGTTTACCCCGCAATTGAACTTGTAAATAAATAATATAAGAAAAATAATGTATAATATAATATTGATATTATTGTTTTAATAGTAATAATATTAATAAATATGATATAATATTTAGCGCGATTTCGCCGGGAGCGGGCGCAATTTTGTAGAATGGTCTTATCTTCTTGGAAACATTTTTTCCCTGTTCAGCGTGGCTTGCGTTTAATACTTAGGGGTGCATGAAACGAATCAAATTGTTGACTAGTGATAATAATTGTTACAAACAAGTTCTATTAACAAACACTGAATGTTATTGTTTATAAAATTAAAAAATAATACTGAATGACTAACTTTCCTTACTAATGTTACGAACTGTCCTAATACATAACTAAATTTTGTATTTAATCTATGTAGAATTAATATCAACTTGCCCAGAAGACATACGCAATGTAAGCATTATCAATTTAAGCTGGCGTAAACATTCTATCACCGTTGCTAATAAGTTAGAGAAGGATAGAAGACGCATGAGCTGCGTAAGAATAAGAGAGACCGAAAGAGCGAAGACGACGAAACGAATGGCGACAAGGAAAGCACTCATGCCAACACCATACAACGCGTGTACCTATTCATAGCTACATTCCACGACTCACTCGCGGTGCGAGTGCAATTCTTTCTCTTCTAATGCCCTTCCTATGTAAACAAACGATCTTTTCCGACAGCTGATCTGACCCATAATACTTAACACATAATAATAATAGTTTAATCACTACTATTTAATTTAAATAATTTCTTATCATTACTAAATACTTTTAAAACTATTACTTGAAGCTAATGGATTGTTTACAAACTTTAAAAATGTATAAACTATATGGGGAACAATTATTTCCCAAGAGTTGATTAAATGGAAAGTACAATTTTAAAATATTAATTTAAGAGAATCAAATGTGTCTCTAAGTCGCATTACGACAGTCAGCTTTGTTTTATTTCTGGTATAATCGGGTTTAAAACGTTTATCGTTTCTTCAAAGATTGACATGTTGAATTAAGCTTAATAAAAGTGACTTAAGATTTGAACCGTTTTTAGACCTTGCTTTTTTCACGTTATGAGCCAAAATCATAATGTTATTTCCTGAAGAAATTTCAACTATAGGTTTATGAAACTTTGCGTCCTATAAATTAATAATAAATTAAGGGAATTCAATTTAATATAATTGATGTCAGTATTTCATTTTCTTGTGACATTCCATATTAGATTGGTGTACGATAAATAGTCAATTAACGAATTGATGTTAGTGCCTTAGACCATCTACATATAAATTCTACTATTATTTGGAGGCCAATAATCCTTTAATAGTAACATTTAGCAACTAATAGAATGGCCTGATGTGGCCTACATAGTTGTATGAAAGTGTCTTGAGCGACATGATATCAATTCGTTAATTGAATTAACGTAATTGCCTGATAACCGTCTTTAAAAAAATCGAAAATCTAATGACATTTTTGAGTGCGAAATTATTTCCATTAAGTCAGCGATCTCATGTATGAGGTGAAATGTATAACGTGTGCTCGTAAAACAGCACATAAGAAAAAGCATGGTGCTGGTAGAAAAGTAAGTGAACAATGCGAACGTGCTACAGCACGTAATTTAGCAGCGTCTGCTAAGCAATCAAACCTACATACTGAGACAACCCTAAATCAACCTATCTTCGCAATAAATTTACTGAAATTAGTCACGAAACAAAACTAAGTTCAAGTAGCTCAAAATAGCAATTTTGAAAGTTTGGATGACGTGATTCAATGAATGGAGAATTATTTCGAAAATTCTGATGTGAAGAAGTTTTTCTCGTAATTAATAACCAATGGCTGATCAAATAAATGTTTTTAAGCTCCCCTTAAAAAAATCAGCTGGACGCTCAGGTAACAAGTCACAATCACAGCTAAAACCAAAGAGGCTGAGATTGAACCTCCTTCCGTGGTACAAGAATCAACCCCTCCAGCATCTCAAAATAAACAGGTAGTTTTTTTCAACCCTCCGCTCATAGATCCCATGTTAGAATTTAATGAAATTATAAACGACGAGGGATTGCATACGATGTTCGATTCTTTGTTTGCTAAGTCTGAAGCCTTGATTCCAGTAACCCCCCCCCCCCCCGTCTTTCGGACCGCCCAACTTAAGCCCCAATTAATATCACGCGTGGTCCCCATTGTCTACACCATTTTTCGTCGCCTGAGTTGATGTACAACCGGGTCACCAGTGACCCAGAAAGTTTTATCCTATATAACTAAGGTTCAAGTTTGTTATTTTTGTATTATAATATAGTGAAATTATATTGTCAGAATGCCCAGTAAAAGAATATTCAAGTTAGAACATGATATGCTTATCCTGGAAAAAGTAATTAGGAAAAGATTACAAGTTAGACGCGCAAAAGACTTTTTGGGGGTTTTTAACGATATTTCTGTTATTTTGTATGCAATTAAAAAAACTTGGTGTATTTCTTGATCTGAAGACTTCACTCAACAAGACTATATGCACGGTTTATATGAGATTCCCAAAAAGTATATTTATTTTAGAGTATGAAAGTGTACTTTGACGAAAATGTGAAAAATGATATATGTGGCTGATATTTCTCTTAGACTTTGAGTTTTTCAACATATAATGGATGTAATAGAAAGTTTGAAGTGTAAGATATAGAATTATAATGCGTAAAAAAATGGCATGTTAAAATATATTTGATTAATCCTCGAGTCTACACCTGGGTCACTGGTGACCCAAGCGATCTTTATAAGTAGATTTTCCGTTGAGGGACAGTTTCAGGGGAGCGGGGTGCTAGGCTACAAATTAGAGCGGAAATAGGGGACAAATACCTTGCACAATAATATTTTTAATAAAAAAATACTCCACAACTTTTACACTGAAATTTCAACTCATTTTCTACACCTGGGTCATAGGTGACCCGAAAAAGCAGTTTTATGCGCGTCACTCGAAAGCCAAGACCCAACTAAGGACGCTGCTATACCAGTTAGGTAGGCCCTATTTTTCCTCTAATTTTCAGCATAGCGCTTCCCTCCCCTGAAACTGTCCCTCAGCGGAAAAGCTACTTATAAGGATCGCTTGGGTCACCAGTGATCCAGGTGTAGACCAGAGGGTTAAGGATCTGAAAAATTTAATAAACATTTTATCAGAATTGGTAGACGAATTAGATAAATATTGATTAGTCTAATCAAATTATTGAACTTAAAAAAAAATTAATCTAGGATTCCCCGGATGTGTTACGCGACTAATAAACATTTAAATCTTTTAAAAAAAGGAAGATTTACATTATTCTAGAATTAAGAAGGTAAAGGTTTATTATATCTAAATCAGAATCTTTATTATTAAATGAAGAATTAACATCTATAAAACCAAAATGCCGCACACAAACGAAAACACCGAGTTAAATAGAACCAATATGCCCGGCTTGGACCCTAACAAGAAACCAGGGGGCGCACCGTTGAACCTCGATGCTACAAGGACAATGTGGTCATTTCTCGTACAAATTACACTACAACAGGCTACATACCGCATACCTGAATTTGGCGGAAAGAGCATCCCCTTAAAAGAGTTCTTTCAAGACATAGTTAATGGGGCTGTCTACATACCATCAGATAACCAAGCTTCTTTTATTCAAAACTTGCTCAGAAAATTAACAGGCGTCCGAAGAGAAAGTGTGAGGGATAAGCGGTTAAACACTGTAGATGAATTAGTGAAACGTTTAAAAAAATGTTTTGCACCTGCGAAGAGATTTCAATGGTATTTTCAGAAAATCATGAAATTCACGAAAACAAAGCAAGAAACGGTTAGTGATTGTTATGATAGAATGCAGGGGCTGTTGAGTGGAGAAAAGCATGCTTTTCAAGAAAAATATACGGACGCATACGTTGAGGACAGAAATCATTTTGTGCGAGTTAAGGAAAGCGACCTCATGATCAAGCCGGTTAAGGACGTAGCCTTGGCGGATTTAACTTGCGGACTCCTTGACTAAATGGCGACCTTTGTGGACACGAATCGTCCAAAGGACTTAGCCGAAGTATATGAGTATGCTTTACATTTCAAAGAAGTGAAGAAGTATAATTCCACTTTAGAGTTATCGGTCTGTAGTTATGGGGTGGCACAACAACCTACCATGGACGAGACAAATAAAACGGATAAGGCAGAAGGAGCCAGACCTCCAAGCCCGTGGCCTCGTCTTAAGGAAAGGTTTTTAATCCCCGAGCAAAAAGGTATTCTCAAGTTGCCTGGCATGAAGAATGCGATGTTGAATTCGGCTTACCCGTCGCCGATGTTCCGACAATTCCCTGGATACCCCCCCTGGTTATCCTTGCCCGCCTTTCCAACACCCGCGATACCATTTTCCATATCCATATTACTCGTGCATGCCGTACACTGATTCTGTAACAAAGAAAAATGACGCAAATTTGTTACGGTCAGCGTCGCCCGCTCCTTCTGACAGCAAGGATCAGAACAATTTGAACTTCAATCAAGCTCTTTGGCAGGACGCCCAGACGAGCTCTCCAAGCCTCAGGAGCGTCCGCGAACTGTGAAAAGTCCAAAGAACTCCACAGGGTGTTCCGAACCCGGAATCAAGTAGAAGATTCCCCGGTAATCATGCTACTTTCCACGGAAATTCTCAATCCATAGACATCCTTTCTGGTCTATCCAGGATCAGGGGCAATCTGATAAAACTTCAAGCGTTACAAGAAGAAATCGTGATTTCACCTAATAAAATTACTACACTGTATGCAATAACTGAGCACGGTGTAAAGACTCTAGACACTATCGAAATTTTTGTTTTAGGGGTCCCAGTGGAATTTTTTGTGGTGAGAAATAATTTTCCTATTTTTACCGCAAATTAAACTGTTTGCTCGCATACTAAGGATTCAACCAAGAACTCATCAAGCAATTGCGCTAGTATATCAAATGCAGAAGTACTAGAGGGATACTCACCCTGTGTTAAGACCCCGGAAGGAATATATTTTAGCGAAACCGCAGTCACGAGCCAAAACGGGAAGTATCATGTATTGGCGATTGTATTGGCGGAAGGTGTAATAGCTCTTCCCCCTCAGGACATAATCACCTTTGAATACTATAAGATTCAAGGGGAGGAATCTTCCGATTCAGAACCAACAGAAACGGATGAAGATACAGCCAAAAAGGAGCAATACAGCGCAAAGCGCGTGTTTAAGAGTCTATACCTCTCCCATGTAAATTATGAAGAAAAAGAATATGTTGCCTAATGGAAAAACGAATTTCCATGACTTACCCATGACTGATGATATAGTCATACAACGAAAACAATATCAACGGGCTCAAGATTTAACCAAAGATTTACAACAAGCAGTCGAAAAACAACTCAAGAGCGGAATCATCGGACGATCAAAATCACCCTATAATGGGTATAATGGCCCTAAATTATAAGACGATTAACGAAAAAGTCATTGGGGATGCATACCCCTTACCAAACATTACTGAAATACTGGACCATCTAGGGAAGGCGCAGTACTTCTCTGTCTATGAGTTTGCAAGGGGATATCACCAATGGGCATCAACATTGCTCCGGCATCCTTTCAACGTATAATAAACGAAGTATTGAAGGGAATGCGTGGCACGGATGCCTTCGTATATGGTCAATTTTCAAATAGATTTTAATTTGTATGTACTTCGATGCTTATTCGTTGTTCCTATAACATTTTTGACCTACTAAGGGAATGACAGCACATTTGGTGGCTTACTTTATCAGTCCCTACAGATTCACATACTTGAAATGTGACTGGACTGGTAAAATGTTTTTTATAATATTGGCATTGGGCACTTTTTTCAAATATATGATGCAGTTTTAATTGCAATAGTAACATGCTAGAGATTATAAATACTGACTGAAAGAATCATGCTTATATGTCTGTCCGTCGGTTTGTTAACATCTCCGAAGCCTTTATAATTTTAACGAACTTGAGGTGATAATTCGTATTATGATCGATTATAATTATGAAAAATAAGTAGTTTTTATCGAATTTTAAAAACACATGAGGTTTTCAGAATCTCAAAATTGATGAAATCTTCGTAAGTCGTCGGAGAACACGGGAAAACTATCGATTAATCTGAATAAAAAGTCCGCGGCCTCCCAAAAAGAAAGAGGTACAAATGCAAAATAATTTTTTTCCCAAAAAAATTTCCCCATAGAATTCGAAGGGCTGATGGAGCAAAAAACTTTCCCAAACTTAGAATTATTATTTTTTTTTAATAGTGTGTTTTATATAACTTAAAAATTACAAGCAACAACTTCGAAGTTAACGACTCTGAAGCCTTTTAACAACTCCGAAGACTTTTTTTGCACTCGCTGGTAATAAAAGGTTCAAAGTCGCATTGAAGAGAAAGAAAAAAATGTTTTAAAAGTACTTTTATTAATTTCTTCTTAAATTTCTTCATAAAATATTGTTCATAGATATTTTTTTTTTACGAAGAACTCTTCTTATCCAAATACTAAAATAAACAAATTTTAAAATAATAAAAAAAAATTATTGAAAAATAAGAATAAATACAAAAAATGATGAACAAGTTTTGAAAAAGATAAACCTTTAAAATTTAAAGCAAATTTTTTCGAAATGTATATTGAATGTTATTGGAATAATTTAAGTGTCTACCGCTAGATTGAACTACTGCTGCAGATCAGCTGTGAAACATAAATTGCACTGCTTTGTTTTGATAGTTCTATTTTAAAAATAGATTAGGTTATAAAAGAAATAGTTTCTTCGTTGATTTGTGTTATCAATGCCAACAATTAACCCAATATACTATTAATTTAAATATCTTATTAACGCTACAGTGTTCAATATAGTATCAATAAATATTGATTATTATTGAACAGTACAACTTTAGGTTTTCAGTTTTGGTAGTATTTTAGCTGCAGCAAAAGAGCCTTGACGTGGGTTCGAGGTTATGTTTTCTTTTTGTCCTTTTGATTTATTCCTTTTTCCTTAATCAAGGTAAATTCAACTATGGCAAGAGTAAAAAGGGACAATCCAAGTTCGACATCTGATGAGATTTCGCAAGGGAAACAATCTTTAAGACGAGAACAGCAAAGAGAGCGAAAGGAGAAATTAAAATCAAATAAAGAAGAGTGGGAAAAAGCAAAGGAGAAAGAAAGAGAAAGATTACGTGTAAGGAGAGAGCATAATAAAGTGAAACTAATTGGAGATAAACCAGAAGTAGAGCAAAAGGTTCAAAGAGAAAAGTGGACAGAATCTAATCATTTATATCAGTCTAAAAAAACAATACTCTTCTCAGAAAATTAAAGGTTTAAAAATTAGGAGGAAAAATACAGTTAAATGTAGGAAACTCACCATTCGATTAAAAAGTCGACTATAAATTTAAGTAAAGTTAATTGATCGATGGAAGAAAAGATTTCAAAGGATGCGTATTCGATACTCCAAAGTTAATATATCACCTTCAGAAAAAAGAGTGGACAAGCTGTTAAACGAAGAAACAGACGTTATTGAAAGGAAACTTCTGTTTACGGAAGTCTTTAAAAGACATGCAATTATCAAACAGAAATGACGAAAAGAAACAGAGAAGCAAATTTTATGTAAATATTTATCTGGAGTTTTGATTAAGAAAAATAGGTTTGTGAAAGAATCAAAAGATTATTTTTCTACTATCACCACAGAAAAATAGTCTGGAATAAAGTTCCAGTACAGAAAACACAGTACAAAAATACAATAGGGAAAATGAGATTTATTGCTGAACAATTCTTTGAAGATGAAGAAAACTCTTTTGAGACTACAGAAAAGAAATCTTTTATTTCCAAGGGCAAATTAAGAAAGCAAAAATGTTATATAAGAGACACAATAGCAGAGCACTACAAAAAGTTTGTTGAAACGAGCAAGATCAAAATTTCTTGCGCAACATTTCGGAGATTGAAGCGTTTTTGGGTAGTTAAGCAACATTTAGGTGAAAGAGATACTTGTCTCTGTGTTAATCACGCAAATTTTACTTTCTATTTGACAAGCTACGTTTCAATAATGTAACAAAAGCTAATGCGCTAAACGAATTTTTCAAGGAATTGTGCTGTGACGTGGAAAATAAGAACTGCATGTATCGGGAATGCGATGGATGTAAGAATAAATTCAAAGAGATGTGTTAATTTATTTGGAAATTATCTACAGATGAGAATTTTCCAGTGTTCTTCTACAAGTGAATTTCTGAGAAAGAAGAGCGGATTAATAATAAAGGAAAAAAGATTTTGGTGTTAGTTACTTCCAAGAAAAAGATTAGTACTACCCTAAAGAAATTATTGGAACTTGTAGACGTTGAGATCGCATTGTATTTTCCACACGCATACCGTACAGTTCATCAAATATTGTGCATAAAATACCTGAGCATTAATCTACCAAAATCTCAAGTTTTTATTGTTATGGATTGGTCTCAAAATTGGTATATGAAGTATGCGACAGAAGTTCATGCAACGCACTTTGGGACGTCCAAAAAACAGTTATGCACACAGGTGCCTTCTACTATGTAAATGACAAAGATTTAAAACATTTAATGTTCTGTACAGTATCAGAATCATTGCGCAATGATCCTTGCAGCATTTAGGCCCACTTTTTACTCCAGTAATGAACCTTTTAAGAACGATGGTAGATGATGTGGATGTAATTCACTTCATCAGCGATAAACCCACAACACAATATCGAAATAAGGAGAACTGTTATCTGATGAAAGAGATGTTCAAGAAGTTCAACTTTAAAGGAGCGACTTCAAAGGAGACGACATATGCAAAATTCAAGAAGTATTACTGCTAGGTCTAAAACTTATCCCTAAAACAATGCAAATCCACCAATTGGTTTGTGAAAAACACTTCGAAAATAATTTGGTGACAAGAGAGCTTTCTTGTGAGAGCTGCCACTTGAATCTAGTACCTTGCGATTTTTGCTAAATGGATGGGCCACCAAGGTATTCCTTCTATTATTTAGATCGCCAAATCAAAACCCCAAAATTCATAGAAATCTTAAGTGAAAATGATCGTGACAAGACTCAAACGAACAACAAGAAAGATACTCGGAAAAAAGTTTGACTTTACAGCTACTAGACGAAAAGAAAGAAAAGCTAGAAGTTCTGCCAAAGAATCCTTAGACTCCGATGTCCATTGTATCCTCTTACTATTTCTCTAATTTTTCGTTTTTTTCTTAATTTTTTACGGAACTTTACTTCCTTAACTTTTCTCTTTCACCTATTTATTAACAGTCGCGCCTGTTAAAACACTAAAAGAAAATACCTCTCAGTTCAGAGTATTCAGAAGAAGGACCATGATAAGGAAATGATTTTTCTAAAATATTATAATAATTGTATTTATTTAATCAAATTCTGGTGACTTGTTCCTAAATTTGTTAATCTTTTCCTATGTTTTAAAGTTATAATGATGAAGATAGCATTTAAAAATGATATATTAATATAATCAAGTTTCAATCACTTATTTTACAAAATGTTATTTTTAAAAACATTTTGGAATTTTTGAAAAAAAATTTCAAAATAATTTCGAAATTTTTTTAGAATTTGCAGACAAGTTTTTCATATTAAAAAATTCGAATTATTTTGACCCGCTAAGCCTGCCAAACCCAGTTTTAAACCTTTATAATAATGTACTTTAAGTAAAAGAATAATTTAGACACAAATTAGTGAAAAAAATCAAGTCCACATCAAACAGCTTTACCACGTTATAAAGTACATCCTGGTACATATATATAAGAAAACTGATAACAATTATTGCATAATTTATGACTTGAATTTACTCGCATCTCAGAAACCAAAATTGAAACCTATTTGCAAATCGCCCATATCTTGGTGACGTAGTACTGTCCTCAGAAACGCTCGAGGAACAGCATGCGAAGGTGAAACGCCCTTTCGCACGTTTACGGCAAGCGAACATAAAATTGCAGGCAGATAAATTCGACATTTTTCGAAAAAAGTGGTATATCTAGGCCATTTAATTGGACGGGATGGGGTAAGGTAAGGGCCGTCCGTCAATTATTGCGGCAGTCAGGGTGTTGTAGACGATTCAGTCACGATTACGCCAAGCTAGCCAAGCTCTTAAATTATCTCCTCCAGAAAGATATTGAATGGAGATGGGAAAAAGAGCATCAGGAAAGTTTTGATAAAAACCGAAACTACCTTTTTCGAGAGCCTATCCTTCAATGCCCGGATTTCGAAAAGGAGTTTAAACTCATTACAGATGCTACAGAGTACGCTGTGGGAGTCATTCTATCACAGGAAAAGGTCGGGATGGACATGCCTGTCTCCTATTATTCAAAAGCAATAAGCGCTTGTGAAATGATCTACAATAAAGAGGAAAAGTAGTGTCTTTCGGTCCCATATGGAGTACAAAATTTCCAGTCCTACCTTTACGGAAGGAAATTTTGTGTTAGCATGTCATCATCAGCCGGTTTACTGGATGATCTTCTATGTTGAGGACCCGGGCGCCAGACGACTTAAGTGGCGAACGAAATTAAAAAACTATGATTTCACTATGGTCTCAAAATTCAGTGCTCGATGAATAATCAATTCCCGTCTCAGATATGTCGGAATCGGTTGAAGATTGCGAAAATCCGTTACTAAATGATCAGCAAGAAGTAACCCTTTCGGTCATTGACACAGCCCCTCGCGGCGCCTAAGAAAACCCCGATCATTGTGAGATCTAACCAGTTCGAACCTAGTAAAACGAAACAGGCTGATCTGCTTGCGCCGACGGCGAACCCAATTATCAGTGAATCTGAAGAATGTACTAGAACCACGGAAGAGCCACAGCTGAATCCGAGGAAGAAGGAAGGCCAACTCTAAACCTACATGATATTTTCAGACCTCCAAGAGATTTCACGGCCCCTAATTTAGACGAGAGCACAATTACTTTAAGGCTACGAAATCGCTACCTTATAATCAAGGTCCCAAAAACTTTCTCCCCTAATAAGAGTCTTCTTCATCAAAATATTCATCTGAAGAAGGGGATAATTAAGATTCTGTCACCCCCGTCTTTAGAGAAAGTCGTAGCGTCTTACCTGATGTAGACCCTGCGCAACAGACCTTCGAGGGCAATGGTCCACCTAAAAGTGCACCGTCGTATTTATCCCCTAAAGCTTCATGATTACCTCTCTTATGCAATTCCTATGTAGATGTTTACATCGATGGGGCGAGCGTTCCTGATTCGAAAAGCAACTCTCGAGCCTGAAAAAAATTCTCTAAACGTTTCGTAAGCAGTTACAGGATGCCAAATAAGCAGCGCGGCAGAAATCAAAGCAGCAACGGTAGTCGCTCTGAGAGCAACAAGCGCAGGAATCCAACAGCTTAAAATTAATACGGACATTATTCTTGAAAAATTAATTATCTGTTGACTCAGAACAGCGGCAACGAGATTATTGGTAAGGCAAGCTAATTTTCACAACAATCTCGCGCATGAAAATGATATCTGGTTTATGCAAAATAAGGTTTTTCTACGCCTATGGGAAATTCCCATAGCCCTTTAATGTTATCGGAAATTCAAGAGATTTTATGGGAAAGGCACCATGATTTCCCCGAATTCGCGGCCTCTTTCCGGAAAGCTCAAAGGCGAGTTAATTTAAATTGTCGCAGCTTAGGGACTCGAAGGTTTCAGGCTGCGTTTATGACAACAAACATGACTAGGAATCTGTATTATCATCGGGGATGGTAACGGTCGATCAGAAGAGAAATCCTTTCACACACACACTGTGAATATGGAAATCTACTAGAATCAGACTATAGTGAGACTAGAATGAGCTATAAATTAAAAAAAAATGTAATTAAATTTATTCAGAAAAAAGATTTTCTCCTTTCGCCCTGCTGGGATTCGAACGCCAGATCAACTGATTTCCGGCCTGGTGCTCTAACTACTAAGCTACTAGAGAGATCGGAAGAAGAATCCTTTTTCTGAAACACGCTTTATTTTTCAAGGTGTTATATACAAGTCAACTTTTACTAGGAATCTGTATTATCATCGGAGATGGTAACTATCGATCAGAAGAGAAATACTTTCACACACACTTTGAAAATGGAAATCTACAATATCGATCAAAGTTATATCCTCTAATACAGAAAATGTTTTAACGTCATCTCAGACTAAATGGAGCTATAAATTAAAAAAAAATTTAAATAAATTTATTCAGAAAAAAGATCTTGTCCTTTCGCTCCGCTGGGATTCGCTCAATCGCGTTGTCATCAAGTTAGATTCTTATGCTGGGAGCTCCAAATTTAGCAAAACGGAATGAATACACTTTAATAATCAAGATGAAAACTATGCTATTTTTTTGAGAGAATTGCCCATCATTTTTAAAGGTGATTCATTGACCTTTTCGACGATTCTTCAGTTAGAATTTATAATTTCTCTTGTTCATTTGTGAAGCAGTAGACTCTTGACCAAGATAAATTTTCTGAATAAAAGAATTTAACGGGAGAAAGCACACTAGCTTTATTTCACAAACTTACGCTTTTTGAAATACCTTTATTGGTTTTATTCCCTTAAACCCCTTTGGATTATGAAAGGAATGCATGGATTGGAATATTTCGTCTCTTCCTTTTTCGTGAATTCACAGACTCGAAGGAAGCCAGGAAAATTCAAATTTGTCGAGAGCCTACCTATAGGACAACCATAGTCCTCGACTCTTCGGCGACAAGTCCCCAAAAAGCCGCGCTTTTTCAGCTTTTTAACGCGAGGGTTTTCTCCCTCGACTGTTTGTTATGACATCTTGTTGTAATGTCCGTACTAGTCTGTCGGTAATTTATTTACCCGATATCTTACCTAACGCGATATGTACCTTAAGGTAAGTCGCACGCCTCAGAGGAATTCAGTGATCGCAAGGCATTCCGCAAAAATCATTAAACCCTCACTCACGAGTCATATCTTGGATTAGGCTTATTAACAATCCTGGAATAAACATCCATTTTGGTCACCCTTAAATCTCAAGGTTAATATTAGCCTTTGTCCCATGTATTGGGAAAAAGGGATTTAGGAGATCCAGTATCAGTGACATTAAAAGAAATACTAAAAATTTGGATAAAGCTGACCCCGGAAAACACAAAAAAGAAGAGTTAAAATCACTAAAAATAGCTCCACGAGTCACGAACACGACTTCAAATGAGACCCCCACCAAGGCTCCTGAAAATGCAGCCAATATATCAAAAATATTAGGAATGCCCCTGTCTAAGTTACAAATACCAGTGCGAGAGCTTCAACCCGTGTGAAGTGGTTAGTGTTTGTGAGCGATCCCTTTAAACAAAGACAAAGAAAGTGCCCGTAAGTCGAAAAATTCAAACTGAAAGTGTAAAATAAATTTTTCTAGACAAATGTACACCGTATACCTTAAAGGAACCTTAATGTAAATTACTAAAGGTCTGCTCCGACGCGCCACGCCGACGCCGATTTTTTATTCCCGCCGAGACGCCGCCGATTTTCGTTCGGAGCGCCACCGTTCTCAATTTTCGGCGGCGTGAGTATATCAAGACCACTTAAGACTGAAGTTGGCTGCACGAAAATTCTCGAACATGCGCAAAGGATCGACTTTCTCAATCGATACAGCTCTACTTATGACCATCGTCAGATTTCTTCTTGCTGTCTACTGGTCTCTAATTCGTACTGACGATTGTATTTGTTATCGATTACATTATTGATTCACCGAAATAAAAAAACAATCTTCATTCATGATAACTACAGTTTTGTACAGAAAATAATGTATAAAGATTTAAGAATAACTTTGGTAAAGGTTTAGAGGCAAAAAGACCCAAAAATCGAAAATACATTTAAAAATTAAATCGATGTTACTATTGCATTCCTAAGCGATTTTATCGCTTAAGATTTCGTTTAAGTCTTCCTTTTATTAAGAGTTTTACATGAATAAATAATAAATATTTAATAAATTTTATAAATAAATTTTCTTCTTTATCTTTTCCGTGTTTATAACAAAAAATGCATGAAAAAAACTATTTAAAAAAAAAACGCACTGACATGAACGCCGCCGAAAATTTAGAAAGGATTTTATGCCGGCGCACCGCCATTCGCCGATCAAATTTAGCCTAACGCCGCCGCTGATCCAACTGACGTCAGAGCAGACCCCTATTAATTACACTATCTTTTATATAATGATTAAAGCGTGTCTTATAAATTAAGAGTTTAAAGTTAAATTAATCCAACTATCATGGGAAAAGATGGTTCATTTCAACTCAGTCATCGCGGACAATAACCAAAATATCGGCATGCAGACTGTCCTGAATCGTTTTAGGTTTCCCCCTGGCCATCAGACAACGGCAGCATATAGGAGCCTTGGGTTAAGGACAACAAAGTAGAGCCTTGCAAGCATTATAGGCCGTAGACACCACGTCAACCGAAAGGCTCTTCTGCTTATGCAAACAGTAATGCCAAACTTCCTGCATTAAGTCTCCAGATGCTTTGCCCAGTTCAGTTTGCTATCTAGGATTACTCCCAGATATTTAACCGAATCTGAAAACGTTAGCTTTCCGCCACAGAATACAGGGGCGTCAACTTTCGGCACTTTATTATTTCTCGTGAAAATGACCAGGCTGGCCTTTTCCGGATTTACGAGAGCCTTGAGCTATCGCACCAGAGCTCCACGATGCACAGAGCCGACCATGTAAGACCCATCAACGTTTCCAAATGAGGCCCCCTGCCTAGGATTACAAAGTCATCCGCATAGCCCTTAGTATAGTACCCCTCTTTATTTAGCCTACGAAGGAGGCCATCCACTACAATGCAGCACAGGAGGGACAACAGAACACCTACCTGTGCGCAACTTCGTGGCGCTAATCTCCTTGCTAAGCCTTCACCGCATCTGGTTTCGAGTCTTCTCCGGCGTAGCATGCTTCCTATCAAGCATACTGGCTACTCTAGCACGCTACATCTCAGAGCCTCTCGACAGATGACTTCTGTAGGAGTATTGCTGAAAGCACTCTCTATATCCAAGAAAGTGCCCACAGCATTCCTCTTTTGTTCCAGCTGCTGCTCCAATTTTGCTACGACGGGATGAAGCACAGCTTCTACCGAGCAGCCTGTCTGAAAAGTATGCTGCCTCTGTGCAGCGGGAAGGCCAAAAGCACCTCATCCCTAATATATCTCTCGACCAGCTTCTCCAACGTCTTCAGGATAAAAGACCTTAAGCTGATTGGTTGGAAATCTTTTGCAGCAGTGTGACCCTCCTTCCCAGATTTAGGAATGAAGGCCAATCTGCCATTCTTGCATGCCGATGGCACGTGTTTTAGGGCAATAATTTCCCTAAATAATTTCGTCAGTGGAGGGACGATCAGATCCATGCCTTTTTGTGAAAGTGCTGGATGAATGCCATCCGCCCCTGTTGATTTCAAGGGATGAAAGGTCCCTATGGCCCATTCCACCTTTTCATTATCAGCGACCTTGGCGGCGAAATTCCAATCGGCCGTCCCCAACTCTTGGCCCCAGCCTTCCTCCTCTTGATCGGTTCGGATTCGCTGAAAACCCAGGAAGTGACCTTCCATTAGGTGATTCAGTGTTGCTTCTTCATCTTCGGCAAACTAACCATTCTCGAGCCTTATTAGCCCGAGGCGAGCTTCTGGATTTTTCGCCAGGATCTTGTGAAGCCACGCTGCTTCTTGAATGTCTTCCGGTTCCTCGCAGAAGCCTCTACAATCCTCCTGTTCATATTTTTTAAATATTTTTATTGTATTCATATTGGGCCGTCTTATGGATGCTCCAGTCAGAAGGCAATATAGTTCAATTTTCCCTGTTGCACGACGTTCTTGTCTATTTCCGTAGTCTCTCCATGTGGGTATTCCACCATTCTGCTCCTTTCTTAGACTTAATTGTGCTTGTAGAGCAATTGTTCTCATATGATGTCAGAGTCCTTCGCAGAAAATCCGCGGCGTGCTTTAACTCATCAATGGTACCATAGCTTCTGGGGAATCCCGCAAGCCTCCTTTTTAGTTTCTAGGGTTAACCTAAACAAGATATATTTGTGGTCCGACAGAGACTCCTCAGCGGAGACTCTACAGTCCACTAACTTGCTCCTCAGTACATCCGAGCATAAAGTCAAATCAAAAAGCTCACTCCTACTTTTAGTCTGGAATGTGAGAGTATCACCCCGATTCAGAATCTCCAGCTCAGTACCCGCTAGTTATTAGATTAAATCTCTCCCTCTGTCATTGATGTTCGTGCTCCCCCAGACTGTATGGTGAGAGTTTGCATCACAGTCTCCGCCTCTCTGGGAGGCGTGGGTCCCTCGGCATCGCCCGAGAAATAAGCCGAGGCAATAACCACTTCTAGCCTTTCTCTGTTTCTGCCCTTGAGTCTCACCTTAATAACGGTGAGATCCCTGGAACAGAGCTTAGGCACTAAGATCGCATCCATACCCTTGACGGCTATACATGCCCTTGGCGTTTTTTCGCGCAGCCCCTTATATATGGTGCAACACTCTGTCCAGCCACTAATCCTTTCCCTATATAACCAGGATTCTTGGATTAGGGCGAGCCCTGTCTGCACCACTGACATGCATCTGGCTAGAACCGCCGAGGCGCCTTTGCTGTGATGCAAATTAATCTGGATCCCTGCCTGTCGGAATATACCTTGCACTAATCGGTTCGTAGAGACGGGTCCAGGAAGCTCAGGCGCCCCAGAATGGTCGTTGGATTCTCGGGGGTGCACTCCGCCCCCTTGACCTCTAGGTTTAGTCCTTCTTTAAGCCTTGAACGTTGGAGTTCTTTCTACTATCCAGTCTCGCGACCAGATGTCTGCGGCCTCCACAACGATGGCCTCCGACTTGACGAATATATCGTTGAATTTTTCGGCGCGCCTTTCTCGGGGTAAAGCATAAATCTCTTTAGAGATTTCCGTACTCAGCCTGTCCAACTCCTCGAGAGTTAGACAGGTTTCAGGATTTCCCGACGCAACGACAACTCGCACCAAGGCGTTGTCAGCCATCTACGCGAAAGTGAGGCCTCGTGCCGTTTCAACTCCCTGTTTGGGACAGTTTCTCTGGAGTCCTTCTTCCTCTTGCCTATAGGATAAGCCTGAGGCGTTTGTCCAGGTAAAGTTTCCGCAGCCACTGCCCCCTGTGGGGTGCCTTGGCTGCTGTTTGCGAGACTCGCTTTGCAGTCTCTTTTTTGTGTTACGCTACGTTGCCTCTTCCTTACAGAGAGTTCCGTTAGGTGCACTTCTACGGTGTCTGCAAGATTGTCTCCACCATTATCTTTTTACTTTTGTCGGTGGGTTAGAAAAAGGTCCCGGAAGGGCGCCTCATGGTTTTTAGTTTGATTTGTTTTGCGTTTTCCGTTTAATTTTGTCCCATAAGAAGCTAGGGAAATAAGAAACACCCCCCGCAGAGCCAAATTCAATTATCGGTTTCAGAAATGTCTATAATTAAAAAAAAATCCAACCCTAAAATTCGATATGGTATAACCCTAAAATTGAAAAAAAAAATTTGCAATCCTTTTGGGTAAAAATCATGAAAGGGAAGCTCTTGCCCTACGACGACGCCAACGCAAGAACAACTTCAGCAGGGAATTAAATTTAAATAAAATGTTAATATACGTATGGGTAGAGCAATTACTGCCCATAGCACTACGGTTAAACCTATTGAACTATACTCTCAACTTCAGCCATCTCCCCCAGGTATTTTTTCTGAGGGACGCCAGTGCATCACCTTCACAAAGAATATGATGAGCCGCTTTCTCGCGAAAAGCACACTTTTGACAGCGTGGGTTATCTCCAATCCTCATGTTGTTTAAGTATTTCCTCAACTGGCAGTGACCAGCAAACATTGTAGAAACAAACATATAAGTAAACATATATTAGAAAACTATAACCCTAAGCTGCCGTCTTTCCATGTTCAAGAGTTCCTTAGTCCTCCTACTACATGTAATGGATGTAAATTTCTTGGAATGCACCATTTTTTTACTTCCTTCCAATACTTGGCCCGCTCCTCCGAGAGCCATTTTTCCATTGCTCCTTTCGCCGATGTGTACGAGATACCGCAGTAGGGTCCCGGACCAATCAGGGATTGCGATGCTCCCGTCGTAGCTAGTGCATCTAATTTCACATTCCCTTCAATACCTTCAGGGCCGGGAACCCAGATTAGACTGACCCAGTTTTTACCGACCACCTTAAGAAGATCTTGAAGGCAGCTCCAGACTAGTCTGGAAGAAAACTCCCGGGATGCTAACAAATTTCCTCAATACAAGCCTTAAAAGCTATTTCGACCTGAAAAACTGTAGGAAATATGCCTAGTGCTATTGATATTTCAACCTTGGTCTTCTTCCCATAGATACAAGCCTCTGTTCCTAAGGAGTCTTTAGAGCCGTCTGTGTACCAAAAGAGACCTGCTTTGATTTCTGAGGTCACCCCCAAAAAGCTTCCATTTGGTAAAAAAAAAACTATGAATTTTCTTAAAATTTGTTGAACAAGGGGATCTTGGATCCTACGGCGATTAAACCACTCCCAACCAAAAGAAAATTCGTATTTTCATACAGGTTTGATAAAAAAAATTTCTAGTTTGCCTAAATATCGTAGAAAGTGGTTAGAAAATGTAATAAAATGAAAAAGTATAGAAAAGATTAAAAACCTCCCCCAGAAATTAAAAAACATCCCTTTTTTGAACAAAAAATGAACTTTTTAACTTCCTACGGTTTCTATTACAAATATGTCGTGGATTAGAAGCAAAATAATGACGGGCGTTATTAAAAAAATATTGTCTAAGATAATTTTTTGTTCAAAAAAAGGAATGCTTTTTAATTTCTGGCAGAGTTTTTTAATTAATTGTTTTAATTAAGCAAAAATATAAATTTTGCATCTAACCTGTGAGAAATCACGAATTTTTTACGTGCTTTGAATTAATGACGGACTGGCGTGGGGTAGCAAGGGAATCATGCTCCGGGATACGAGTCCCCGAGCCTATCCAATGAAGCACTCCCTTTGTGCCCAAAAAAAGGTTTTGGTTGTTTGAGAAAATTGGCACAGATGTAGCCTCCGGAAGCTACGACCACGATCGCTCACCGAACGATCGATCCCGAAGCGACCGGAGGTAATACGTCATCCGACTCGTCACTTCCCACAACACCAGAAGACGATCGAGTCGGGAAATCACTGAACAAATAATGAACCACTGACTTTTAATTCAAGGACTAAAAGAGACCTGAGTTCTCTAGAAGAAGCACAATTGATCTCTAATCGTTGCACGAACCGAAGTGGCTACACTAGCCTACACCTTGATACAAACTGGGTACAGCAGAAAAAGAGTGCGAGCCTGCTCAACAAAAGAATCCTAACGCTACTACCTAAGTTCCCACACCACGAAAAGGTAGTACGCGAAACTCAAAAACAGAGGGAAAACTTTGAGGAGAATAAGCATTGGGCGGAGACCATGTTATTATCAATGAAACCTGAAGGTCAATCAAAAGCGAAACAATAACATCAAATAAATTATTAACATCCCGCCCGCCTCGTTTGCTGAACAAAACAAATTCCACGTACGAAGGTCTAGAGTTTAGTGCCGCCCGCCATGACGCACACAATAAATCTCCATGTATAAGTAAAATTAAGTTCCGCCCACCATGGAGCACAATTGGTCGTATAGAGTCAGCGCACGACTGGTAATCAGCTCAATTTGTTGATGGGACGATTGTAGGCTCTTAGTTCCAAAGGAAGTTTTAACCGTGGCAGATCGCACATGTCCATCCTGTCCGGGACTAAGATTGGTTACCCATCCTAAAAGCAATGTCCTACATCGAAGTAGAGAAGGGTCCACTGTCGACTCTCTCGTGTCCATTTTGATGATTATGTTTCGGCACTGTCCATTCATTTCTTTGTGGAAATGTACGAATGTACTCCTGAGATCAGCGGTTCCAAAACTGGTCTCGCATTGCTTGTATAAGACGCCAGTAAGTGACATAGCTCAGTTCCTAATCCAAACTTGTTGTTCCGGGAATTTGTTCTGATGTTATGAGTACGAGAGCATGAGAGCATGAGAAGTTTATACACGTTTCAATCTCTACAGCGAGAGTAGACGACTCTTCCAGCAGCAAGATCCCTCATCAGTTGATCGGATTTCTGAAGTCGTCTCGAGGATGTTTGATTCGTCCTCAAAACTGCAGCCAATGAAGAGAGATTACTGATCGTAGAAAGCTTGCCGTATGCGTGACGAACTGCAATGGACTTCTGCTCGTATTCATTATAGTTTTCTTGGGGAGGGTCAGTTAGAGAAGTTTCATCGTGACAATGAAACGTTGGCCAGTAAACATCACTCGGTGAAGGCTATTCGGGGCCATTCCACCACAGAATCTGCTGAGATAAAGCTCGAGGATCCATTTCTCTAGTGGAATTATTATCTGGATTTTCCTTTGTAGGGATGTTGCGCCCAAAAACTTTAAAAAGAGTTCGCTGGATCTCCGAAATTCGATTGGCGACAGAAATCGGCCAACGGGAAGGATTATCTGTTTGAATACAACCGAGAACGCTTCGTGAGTCCGACCAAGCGTAGCTGACCGCATGAGAGCGATCTAATTCCTCGCGTACGGAATTAATAAATCGAACCACAAACACAGTAGCACAATATTCCAGTTTAGGGATAGTGATGATTTTGACGGATGCGACGCGAGCCTAGGATGTAATAAGTTGTGCATTGCAGGTTCTCTGTGAGAAAGGCACTCGGATGTAAGCTACAGCGGCAAATTCATGTTTTCTGGTATCCCCAAAAACGTGGATTACTATTCTATTTTTATTCTAATCTCAGCAGAGTCTCTTTTAAGGTGCGGATACAGGCTTGTCGAAGAGGGAGGCGTACGATGTATCTGCCCGTGTTGTCGCGTCGAAGTCCGTCCTTAAAAGCTCGCTCACATTCCTGATCCTCCAGAGAAATCAGAGATATGATACTACTACCGATCCGTACCAATCACAACCCGCCTGAAAATGAATCGAAAGGCGACGGGAGCCTTTCCCGATCCTTGACGACTAGCATCTAGAAAAGCTGAGCCGTAAAAATCAGCACCTAAGAGCAAATCGATGGGTTAGGGTAATTTTGGATCCACTAAGGGAAGCCCCTGGATCTGATGCCAATCTCTATCCGCAACTTTCTCCGATGCAGCGATCACACGAAGATCGCGAAGAACAATAGCATTCACTTCGACAGGTAACAATGATTTCCGAGATTCGAGATGTAGGGCCACGCGTCTAGGAGCAATCTCGATTGGTTTATTATCAAATGTGCTAATGAAAATATTGATCGCCTGTTGTGGTAAACCAAGATGTAAACGAATCCGCGGAACAAAGAGCTTGTCTCAGAGCCAGGGTCGAGGAGGGCTTGTTCAAGATTGGTGTCCATCCGAGGTCTTTACAGCGGCTTGTGCTGTAGCAAGCAGAACTTGTCAGAAAGAGGCAGAATAATCGGATTCCGAATACAACCGAACTTAATTAGTGGTTGAGGGGTCCGAGTCTTCAGTCGAAGGCTTTTTACGAGTCATGACTTCATGAAGTGTGATATAATGCTGTTTATAGCATAGACGATAACAAGTCTTCGAAGGGCAGTTACGACTCCCATGTCCCATCTTGTGACAATCAAAGCATCAACGTAGTCGAATTGCAGTTTAATGCCTATCAGGAGCATTAAGCCTATGCCACTTTTGAAAATGACCGATGAAGTGGTTTGGGTTACATGCAGCACAAGAGGGATTGCCAGATGTAGTTAAGATCCGCGACTTCATTTTTCGAGCCTTTCGAGGCGTTCTAGGTTGAGGCGGTGGACCTGCCCCTGGAGTCACTCATTAGCGTATACAACGTTGCGACAGCCCCATTGCTCGCATTTGCTGTTGTAGGAACACTTGAATTTCCGAAATGTGAGAAGATGGTTCTTTATATGTGTGATCGAAGTTGTCAATGACAATTTGCTCTTCAAAAGGTCCATGACTCTCATGATGAGACATGTGCACGGATCTTCATGCATTGTGTAACGTTTGCAGACCTGCAACCAATTTGAATGACAAAACAGAACCCCATTTAGGGATTTCATTCAGGGATATAGAACAACAGAAAATGAGAAGGCAACAAAGAGAGTTTAAACCTCCATTGCAATGCAGAGACCTCGAAAAAAGTCCAAAGAATAACAAAACAACAAGATGAAATACATAATCTGTCATGGTAAATAAGGCAGTCATGCCTGTCTCGAGGCGTTTGCAATGTTGCGAACAATCAAACAGTCAGTGAGTCAGTTTGTCATGCCTGAGAGCCTGTCTCGAGGCGTTCGCAATGTTGCAAACAATCACACAGTCAGTGAGTCAGTTTGTCATGCCTGAGAGATTCTCTCTAGGCGTTCGAAATGTTGCAAACAATCCACCAGCATTGTGGTTGTCATGCCTGAGAGCCTGTCTCGAGACGTTTGCAATATTGCGCACAATCAACCATCAATATGTCTGTCATGCTTGAGAGCCCGTCTCGAGACGTTTGCAATGTTGGGAACAATCACACAGTCAGCGCGTCAGTTTGTCATGCCTGAGAGCCTGTCTCGAGGCGTTTGAAATGTTGCAAAAAATCAACCATCAATATGTCTGTCATGCTTGAGAGTCCGTCTCGAAACGTTTGCAATGTTGCAAACACTCACACAGTCAGTGAATCAGTTTGTCATGCCTGAGAGCCTGTCTCTAGGCGTTCGAAATGTTGCAAACAATCCACCAGCATTGTGGTTGTCATGCCTGAGAGCCTGTCTCGAGATGTTTGCAATGTTGAGAACAATCACACAGTCAGCGAGTCAGTTTGTCATGCCTGAGAGCCTGTCTCGAGGCATTCTCAATGTTGCGAACCATCACACAGTTAGTGAGTAAGTTTATCATGCCTGAGAGCCTGTCTCGAGGCGTTCGTAATGTTGCGAACCATCGCACAGTCAGTGAGTCAGTTTTTCATCCCTGAGAGCCTGTCTCGAAGCGTTCGCAATCTTGCGAACCATCCCACAGTCAGTGAGTCAGTTTGTTATGCCTGAGGGCCTTTTTCGAGGCGTTCGCAATGTTGCGAACCATCACACAGTCAGTGAGTCAGTTTGTCATGCCTGAGAGCCTGTCTCGAGGCGTTCGCAATGCTGCAAACAATCCATCAGCAGTATGTTTTTCATGCCTGAGAGCCTCTCCCGAGGCGTTCGCAATGTTGCGAACCATCACACAGTCAGTGAGTCCGTTTTTCATGCCTGAGAGCCTGTCTCGAGGCGTTCGCAATGTTGCGAACAATCCACTAGCATTGTGGTTGTCATGCCTGAGATCCTGTCTCGAGACGTCTGCAATGTCGATATCAATCACACAGTCAGTGAGTCAGTTTGTCATGCCTGAGAGCCTGTCTCCAGACGTTCGCAATGTTGCGAAGCATCACTCAGTCAGTGATTCAAGTTTGTCATGCCTGAGAACCTGTCCCGCGGCGTTCGCAATGTTGTGAACCATCCCACAGTCAGTGAGTCAGACTAACTGAGTTCTCTAAAAGAAGCACAATTGATCTCTAATCGTTGCACGAACTAAAGTGGCTACACTAGACTACACCTTGATTCAAACTGAGCAGAGCAGAAAGAGGATCCGAGCCTGCTCAACAAAAGAATCCTAGAATTCTCACGCTACTACCTGGGTTCCCACACCACGAAGAGTTAGTCCACGAAACTCAAAAACAGAGGGAAAACTTTGAGGAGAATAAGCATTGGGCGGATACCATGTTATTATCAATGAAATCTGAAGGCGAATCAAAAGAGAAACAATAAGATCAAATAAATTATTAACATTACGGTTGGGGGTGGATTAACCTCTGTGGAATCCAAGATCCCCTTGTTCGACAAATTTGAAAAAAATTGACAGTTGTTTCTTCATCAAATGGAACCTTTGCATGGACAATTTTTTTTACTGTTTATTGAACCAATTGAAGAGCCAAGGATATAAGCAATAATTGAGAAGAGCTTAATATAATTTTCGAAATATTCAGCATCAAATTAAGAATTCTTCAAGTGTAACAATAAAAAAGTTCTGTAATTTTTAAAATTAGTCTGGAATAAAAGAAGTTCAATAATTATTGTGGAATAATTCAATAAAAAGCCTCAAAGTTTCGTAAGAATTAAAGTTGAGATATTGAGTATTTGTAAAGGGCTGTGTTATATGAACCACAGAACGGAGTTGCGAAAAATTCGGTGTAATTTGGAAAATGCTTCATGCGCAACTGTTACTCAGAATTTTCCATTATTATACCCTAGCCCTATAACGCTTAGCCTAGATATTTACACGAAAGTTCAAGTGCTTCGATATCTCAATTGTTTAATGCATCCCATTTCGGGTGTGCGTGAAGAACTTCTATCATGGAATGTAGAATAAAAGAAATGTATTTTTTTAAATTGCTTCAACAGATTTTGCATCCGCTTCACTTTAGATTTTACCTTCTTAGTTTTCAATAAGCTGCCGTCCAATCTGCTACGTTAGTTTCATAAATGAAAAAAAAAACGTTTTCCGTGTACTTACCTTTCTGTTGTTTTTTAGGTAGAGTTATTTGGTCGTGCTGGAACTGAAATCATCCTGCAACTTCTCGGTGGTGGACATCGTTTCAATCCGAATAATGCTCATCAATGGCCTACAGTTGTTGCCCTGTGCGGACCTCATAGATCAGGTGCGGCAGGTGTGAATTGTGCCCGACAGCTCTCTAGTCACGGTGTAAAGACTGTGGTTTACATAGAGAATTCAGAAGATGTGTTTCTGCTTCAAGAATTATCTTTATACAAATTGACAGGGAACAAAGTAGAATCGGATATTAAACGATTACCTACTGTTGTGGACCTAATAGTAGTTGCGCTATGCGAAGAAAACTCTCCCAGTACTGTAAAATCAGTTGCCAGATGGGCAAATAATAACAGGGCACCAATTTTAGCAATAGAACCGCCGTCCTGTGGCACGCCTGGCGTATTGAGTAAGTTTAGTATGTTAGGAGCTTTACCATTGGCTCACTGTGCTGACAACGGTAGATTATATTTATGCAATCTTGCATTGCCGAACAAAGTTTTCTCCGACGTTGGAATCACTTACCGATCACCATTCGGTCCTAAATTCGTCATTCCTTTACATACAAACAATTCTTAGCAAACTTCTTATCTATTTGCCTCTTCTGTATTAGGACTTTCAAGAGAACAGAAAACTGTTATTTTAATAATTTTAGTTAATAACATGAATAAACTATGTCAGCAATTTTGTCAATTATAAACACGGTCGTATACACAGGTCCGGGGGCTCTCGTGGTGGGGGAAGTTCCCTAATTTAAGCCAGAAAGTTTCGCAAACTGACCACTGAATGTAGTGGCGTATATGTTGAGTAGTGTGGGATTTGAATTTGAAAAGATAAACAAAACACGTTTTCTAAAATTTTCTAACCTCAGATTCTCAACTGGTGTCAAGAATATTTGGTGAAGTATTAATTTTGGAATTTTGATTACTCTATCAATTTGATCGGTTAACTTAATTTGTTATCAACCAATTTTATTTATAAGAAATTTTTTTTATGATTTAAAATGTGTGTTAAGGCCACTCGTCGCACTATATGAATATTTTGAAAAATCAGTTTCATGCAATTTACTTTAAAGTGAAGTGGCAACTTTGTAAAATAATCGGAAGTTTCAATAAGGGAACTGCCCCCACCACGAGAGCCCCCGCATCTTTGTATACGACCGTGATTATAAACAATACAAACTCATATAATGACAGAGGGGAAATTTATCCATCAGAATTGAACACATATGATTGTACATATATAAAGTAAATTCCTAAAAAACCTCTATCTATCTGGCTTTCATTTGTATACTGCATTGTAAACTTTTCGGGCTGTCCGATGCAATCATGTGCATCCTCTACAAGTGAATAAATTTCGCACACTGATATGAGGCATTATTTTTCAAGCATATCAACTCAACACATGAAAATTGTCCGGTCTATCTTCAACTTTGGAAAAGTGTTGTGCTATTAGATAGTAGCTTATGTGGGGGAATGTTGTCATTTGAATAAATATTTACAGAGGGTGAGTGGTGAAAATTTTTGAATTTTTGTGGATATTGTGTATTTTTAACTCTTCTAATAAGCATGAAAAATGTTCATCTAATACAGTTACGATATTTTTTACACGCCCTTTCCATTGGTCATAAGCTTTTTTGGAAAAATAAATATTCAACCTTCAAAAATGAAATTTAATAACAAATTTGACTTTTTTGAAAAACAGACATATTTCATTATATTTTTTTATCTCAAAAGAAGGCTTAGGGTTTTCCCTTTAATAGCTTTGAGGTTAAGTAGTAGAATTTTTATTTTTTATTCACTCAAATAAGTGATTTGTGGTTTTTGAGAATGTACCATCAATAATAGCTATTTTCATGCCTTTTGATTGGTTTTAACCATTTACGCGCGCGGGTCGCTTCGCTAGCAAGTTTAAGCGCGCCTAGGGGGAGCGTCTGTTGGATCTCGCGCTTCGAGCTCGATAATGTACTTACCTCGCACTGCGCGCTCGGTTGTTGTACTTCCTCCACATTTGTGCACAGACCTTTTAAAATTTAAGGTCAAAGCGTCGACAACTGTCATTTGGGAATTGTGAATTCTCTTTTGGTTAAATTTCCTTCGGCTTTAACGAACGCATTCTCATCACGCATCTCGTACTTCGCACTCGATTTAGTCCAAAGTGTGAACTTGTCTACATTAAGTTCAACTCTATTATATCAAATGTATATTATATTTATTTCTATACCACGGTCTGGGGCTGCTTATTCAGATATTGCAAAATTAAGTAAAAATTTTATTTTTTATGAATACTTTAATATTTGGACTTTATTTTGTATTAATTTTTATTCTCAGCTCCCCTAAAAATGTATAATTACAATAAATTTATATCATTACAATTCATAATATGCATTGATATTGAAACAAATGTATTTTTATTGTCTTGTTTTTATAATTAAAAAAAGTGCACAACCTATACAAAAAATTTGTTAATTAACATTGTATTGCACCTTCTGTCGTTTTTCCAAAAAGATAATATTTTTTTAATGTATATATTTTTTTAGTCTCCCTTTTACGGGTTTGAGGGCTCCGTTCTCTTTACACCTTTTACAATTAAACTTAACCACTATGCCTTATGCTTATCTTAACCTGTAATCGCTTCGCATTCTTATTATTTACAAGTTCTTGAATATTATCTTACTATTAGCTATTATCCATATAAATTGCATTCTCTCTTCCCTTTTTCTCTTCTAAGCTCTTCATCCACTCTTCCCCTTGTCCACAAACGATCAGTATCTACCTAACTTTATCTACCGCGCTCTTTCCCCCTTCCTCTGCCCCTGCACATATCTCTAACACGTGCTCCTACGATTCCCTTTCATACCCACATACCCTACACATTTTCATTTCTTCACTCATCCAATATTTACACTTATTCATGCCTTCTCCCATTCTGAAACGTATCATCCTGGACCACCTGCACTACTTTTTCAATTTCCCTAGATATTCTGGGACCCCTTCCAACTTGACGAATCTATACCATTTATTATATTTTAACTCCATATTTTTTTTCCATCTCTTCTCTTCCTGCTTCTTATTCATTTCCTCCTCCACTACCTGCCACTCCCCACCCTCGTCACACATTCTCTATTCCCTTCTAACTTGCGATCTCTCCTCCTCGCATCTTGAATGTCCCGTGTTACCTCTCCTCTCTCTATTTAGTATTTCCTGCATGCATACTTGTGCAACTTTGCTACTCTTACCACTCTTAAGTTTCTTTTCGAAATTCCAGACCTTTTTCCTCTGCCTTATCACCAATTTCTCTCTTCCTGTTTCTTCTCTCAACATATAACCTGGGCAGTTCCAACTCACTCCCATAACCCATCTCAGAAATCTTTCTGGCATGTTTTCTACCTTTTTGTACTCCTTCCACCCCAAATTTCCACTCCATAACACATCACTGACACGATCACCTTACTCGCACCTTCCATCCTTTTTTCACCTGAAGATCATTGCCACCACCCGCTTCGAACCAGAATCCTAAATAACAAAATTCCTCTACTATTTCCTCCATTACCCCATTCATATTCCATCCATACTTTACTTCATTCATTTTCTTCCTGAAACATACTATCTTTGTCTTCGTCACATTAATTGTCAGGTCTTTCTCTCTCACATACTCTTCGAATCCTTTCATTAGCAAGCTCATTCCATTTTCATTATCTGCCAGAAGCACCACATCGTCTGCGTACACTAACGAGTATATTCTTTTATTTCATAGAACTGTCCCCCATTTACCTTTCTTTTTCATTCTCTCTTCTAGGTCTGCTAACAGTATGCTAAACAATAACCTACTTAGCGGGCACCCTTGCCTGAGACATTTTCCTGTCCAGAACTGCTCTCCTTTCTGTTCCCCGATTCTCACCCTTGTCTTCGTCTGCGTAAAGACCTCTTTTATCCTCTCAATCAGTTCTCCGTCCACCTCCCTCTCTTTCATTGCCCTCCACAAAACTTTCATATTCACCGAGTCGAAATCTGCCTTAAAATCTACGAAGAGGGCAACCAGTTTTCCTTTTTTCCGTCCCAGGTTCCTTTTGACTAGACAATTTAGAACGAAAATGTTGTCTACTGTTCCCATCCCCTTCCTGAATCCTGTTTGATTGTGTGGAATACTTCCTTTCTGTTCTACCTGTTCTTCTAGTCTCTTCCTAAGCACCTCCCCTATCCATACTCTACTACATTCTTCCCAAACCTCTTCTCAATACTTTCTTCCGCCAAATTTCAACTCTTCATTCTCCATCCCATCCTCTCCTGACGCCTTATTTCTTTTCAACTTCTCAATTGGTTACCTCATTCCCACCTTTCATTCCATCCTCCTTGATCTTTCCTGTAGCCTCCTTATCCTTTTCTCGTCCAGAATGTAGTCTGAGTTCCCATTACAAATGAACCATCCTGTTTCTCACCGGATTTTCAACAGAGTCCTACCTTCCTGGTCCACCTGTTTGTGTTTCGATTTCTCCTGAAAGTCTCACTCTCTTCATCCCATATTTCCCCTCCCTGTTCCCCTGTCCAAGCATTCAGATCACCTCCTATCAATACCAATTCATCGTCCTTTTTCGCCAACCATTGCCTAATCACACTCCAACCTTCTTCTGCTCCCCTTCTCCTGCAAATGCAAACTATCCTAACCTTTCTCCTTCCTATCTTCACCATCCTCGTGATTACTTCATCTGTTTCCTCAAATCCCATTTCTATTCTTTTATCTCCCACCAGTTCATTCCTTACTCCTAACACCATACCCCCTTTCTTTCTTCCCTTTACCTTCTCTTTCTTTGCCTCTTGCATCTGCCACATATATCCTGTGGGTAAATTCCTCTTCACCCTCCTCCAATCCTTCTCATCAACCCAGGTTTCACTCAACATTACTGCTTCCCATTTCTTCACCTCTTCCCAGAATCCTTCATCTTTATTCATTAGCCCTGATACGTTCCAAAACGCCACTCTCACTTCTTTCTTCCTTCCTTTCTCGCTTCTTTCGTCTTCACGTCCCCTCCCCACTTTTGTGGAAACCTCGTCTCTCCACCTTCTCCTTTCCTTTCACCCTCCATTATTTCCACAACCTCCTCCCTTCTATTCCTAGTCTCCGCTTCTCCCCCTCTTCATTCTCCATCCTATCCTCTCCTGACGCCTTATTTCTTCTTAATTTCTCAATTACTTGATTCACCTCCTCTCTGGTTGCATCATTCCCACCTTCCATTCCATCCTCCTTGATCTTTCTTCCTTCTCTCCTTACCTTGCTATCCACCCCTCCTGGCAATTTCTTTGAATTATACCGTCCATTCCTCCATACTTATCTCTTCCTTGATTCCTTTCCATCTATTCCTTTCTCTATTGATCACCTTCCATTCTCTTCCTTCCTTTATTGCTCTCTAGACATTCCATATCCTACCATCCTCCTCTATCCTTTCTACCCTCCCCTTTAAAACTTTCTTTTTTCTCATGATATCAACTTTTTCTTCCCCACTTCTCATTTTCACTATATAAATACGCTATTTACCCTCATTCTTCCTTCCCACTCCATTTATCTATTCCACGTGCACTTTTGCCCCATTTCACTATCCACTTTCATTCCTCTGATCACAGTATTTCTACTTTTTTTATCCTCAAACTGTTTCCAAACTTTATCGTTTTCTTGCCGCCACACCAAATCCCATTCTTCCCACTTCTCTCTTACTTTCCTCATTTCCTCCCAAACCTCATCCCCTTCGCTTTTACATGCCATTCAGACTTCGGTTCTTTTCCTCTCTAAACCCTTTAATGAGATTTTACAAAAATTTCATGTGTCATGTCATGCGTCATGTCTTGTGTCATGTCATGTGTCCTGCCATGTGTCATTTCATGCTTCAGGTCTTGTGTTGTGCCATGTGTCATGTCATGTGCAATGTCATGTGTCGTGTCATGTGTCATTTCTCGTGTCATGTTATGTGTCATGGCATGTGTCATGCCTAGTGTCATTTCATGGGTCATGTCATGTGTCATGACATGTGTTATGTCATGGGTCATGTCATGCGTCATGGCATGTGCCATGTCATGTGTCATGTCATGAGTCATGTCATGCATCATGTCTTGTGTCATGTGTCCTGCCATGTGTCATGCCATGTGTCCTGGCATGTGTCATGTCATGTGTCATGTCAGGTGTCATGTCATGTGTCATGTCATGTGTCATGTCATGTGTCATGACATGTGTCATGTCATGGGTCCTTACCACCTTTCACCACAGTCACACCACCACGCCCGTCGCCAAAATCAAAAAAGATAGCACAGAACAAAAAAACGTACTTTACTATTTGGTACCGGAAACGGAAGCCAATTTTTTTGTTTGTTTTAATGTTATTTTTTACGATTTGAACAAAAAATACGCACCCTGCCAAAAAATAATTATAAAAAATTTGTAGATCTTTTTTCGGTGAATAACTTTTGTCCATTTATTTTTCCTTACCTTGTGGCGTTTTTCAAAATTAGAAAAAAAAATTAATGCTATTTTTTTGGTTTAAAACAAAAACTATCAAAAAGTGGTTTAAAAAAATTTATAGATCTTTTTTTGAGTGCACAATTTTTGTCTATCCATTGTAACGTGGTGGCTAATCACCCGTTATGGATCCCTCCCCCAGCTTTCAGAATTAAACATAAGATCGTGATTATTCCCATGGCTGGCACAAGCTTAAAGTAGAAAATATATTTAGAGATAAGATCTTATTATAACCTAATCTTATTTATTATTATTATTATTATTTTTTTTTTTTGAGAACAGATAGAAAGCGAGCTATTTAGGTTAGAATTTTTAGACCAAATTGTATGTAACCTGTCACTAATAATTAGGTTAAATTAGGTACCTGGAGTTATAAAATAAGGAGGACCTGACGTCCTACAGCGATCTCGAAAATCGCAGAGTCCACTATATTGGGAATATCCGGCAGGGTAAAACACTGCCATCAACTCCAAACGCCCGCACTATCTCACTACCACCAAGTTTACGCCACTCTCACGCACCCACGGACACTTCACTATCGCAGGGCCTATTGGGATGTCGAGTAAGCGACTACATATTAATCCAAGTCTCAAGGATTATTAAAATAACTACTAGGCCATGCCAGGCTCCACACTTGCCAACATACGGAGGCAGCCATCTTACACCGGCCGGCGTTCCACATACCGGAACGCCGGACCTAATTCCATCTACCAGAGTCCCAGAAATACAGCTTGGGAGGGCAGCACCGACTGGGCCCAGAATTGTGGCGCGAGCGAGCAGGAACTGGCAAGACAGAGGACGCAGGAGAGATCTGCTTCGGGTCGGCCATTGGCAAGTTAAGAGATTGGACGAAAGGTTTACGTTGCCACCAAATTTTCTTGGACGAGTCCACTTTTCGGTCAGGTTGACGCTATAGAACGAAGGTCTCTGTGATTCCAAGGTTGAGGTAGGCGTTACTATTCTCTTACTTTTCTCCAGATTTCTTTTAGGGATCATGAGATTATTTGAATTTTGAGTTATTTATTTGTCTAAAATTTTTCAGGTTACTTAGACCTAAATGCTGTGAGAAATGACATTGTCGCGCTCAGAATGATGTAATTGATCTATCCTGCAGGCAGACACCATGTTTGGTGTAGTGAACCTTGTTCCTCTTTTTTATAAAATTTGTGATGCAGGATTAAGCAATTAGTTAGTGTGTAGTAACTTGGATTTAGAAATAAGCAATGTACTAGTGTGCCGCAGGAGATTCTCACTTTATTAATAATTTGAGTTCATGGAAAGTTAATCATGGTTTGGATTTTAACCCCTTTTATTGTAAATTCACAAGTCAACCTTGTCACTATTGCTAAATTCAATTGAACTTACATAGTTTTACTATATTTTGTACAAAAACTTAATTCTGGAGTGTTTTTCTCGCCCCCACGAACGTCATGCATCATGCCATGTGTCATGTCATGTGTCATGACATGTGTCATGACATGTGTCATGTCATGTGTCATGTCTTGTGTCATGTCATGTGCAATGTCATGTCTCGCGCCATGTGTCATGTCATGTGTCATATCTTGTTTCATGTCATGTGTCATGTCATGTTTCATGTCATGTTTCATGTCATGGGTCATGTCATGTGTCATGACGTATATTATAGCATGTGTCATGCCAACTGTCATGTCATGTGTGATGTCATGTTTCATGTCAAGTGTCATGTCATGTGTCATTACATGTGTCATGGCATGTGTCATTTTTCATGTCATGTGTTATGCATGTCTGCTTACACCATAGGATGGAAAGGAGGTCGTGTTTCACTTAAGATATTTATGTGACCTGTCACAGGGTTGCCTGTCCGCCCACACAACACCTGGCAAAGGGGGTCGTGTGTGACCTTAGTTATTTCTGTGAACTCTCACAGGTGCGCCTTCCCGTCCCCACAATAGGCTGGAAAGGAGGCTTTGTGTGACTTAAGTTATTGCTGTGACCTGTCACAGGGGTCCCTTCACGCCCCACAACACCTGGGAAAGGGTTTCGTGTTTGACCTAAGTTATTTCTGTGACGTGTCACAGGGTGCATTCCCGCCCCCACAAAACCTGGGTAAGGGGGTCGTGTGTGACCTAAGTTATTTCTGTAACCTGTCACAGGGGTGCGTTCCCGCCCCCACGATAGGCTGGAAAGGAGCCTGTGTGTGACTTAAGTTATTGCTGTGAACTGTCACAGGCGTCCCTTCCCGCCCATACAACACATGGGAAAGGGCTTCGTGTGTGACCTAAGTTATTTCTGTGACCTGTCACAGGGATGCCTTCCTGCCCTCGCAACACCGTGAAAAGGGCGTTGTGTGTGACCTAACTTATTTCTGTGAACTGTCACAGATGTGCCTTCTCGCCCCCAGGATAGGCTGGAAAGGAGGTCGTGTGTGACCTAAGTTATTTCTGTGACCTGTCACAGAGTGCCTTCCTGATCTCACAGCACCTAGGAAAGAGGGTCGAGTGTGACCTAAGTTATTTATGTGACCTGTCACAGGTGTGCCTACCCGCCCCCACGATAGGCTGGAAAGGAGGTCGTGTGTGACCTAAGTTATTGCTGCGACCTGTCACAGTGGTGCCTTCTGCCCCCACGATAGGCTGGAAAGGAGGTCGCTAGTGACTAAAGCTATTTCTGTGACGTGTCACAGGGATGCCTTCCTGCCCTCGCAACACCGTGAAAAGGGCGTTGTGTGTGACCTAACTTATTTCTGTGAACTGTCACAGATGTGCCTTCTCGCCCCCAGGATAGGCTGGAAAGGAGGTCGTGTGTGACCTAAGTTATTTCTGTGACCAGTCACAGGGGTGCCTTCCTGCCCTCACAGTACCTAATAAAGGGGGTCGTGTGTGACCTAAGTTATTTATGTGACCTGTCACAGGGGTGCCTTCTGCCCCCTCGATAGGCTGGAAAGGAGGCAGTGTGTGACTTAAGTTACTGCTGTGACCTGTAACAGGGGTGCCTTCTGCCCCACGATAGGCTGGAAAGGAGGTCGTGTGTGACCTAAGATATTTCTGTGACGTGTCACAGGGGTGCCTTCCCGCCCCCACAACACCTGGGAAAGGGCGTTGTGTGTGACCTAAGTCATTTCTGTGACCTGTCACAGGTGTGCCTTCCCGCCCCCAGAATAGGCTGGAAAGGAGGTCGTGTGGACCTAAGTTATTGCTGCGACTTGTCACAGGCATGCCTTCTGCTTCCACGATAGGCTGGAAATGAGGTCGTGTGTGAACTAAGTTATTTCTGTGCCCTCTCACAGGAGTGCCTTCCCGTCGCCACGATATGCTGGAAAGGAGGCTTTGTGTGACTTAAATTATTGCTGTGACCTGTCACAGGGGTCCCTTGCCGCGGCCACAACACCTGGGAAAGGGTTTCGTGTGTGACCTAAGATATTTCTGTGACCTCTTAAAGGAGTGCATTCTGCTCCCACGATAGGCTGGAAAGGAGATCGTGTGTGACTTAAGCTATTTCTGTGACGTGTCACAGCGGTGCTTTCCCGCCCCCACAACACCTGGAAAAGGGAGTCGTGTATGACCTAAGTTATTTCTGTGACCTGTCACAGGTGTGCCATCCCGCCTCCAGAATAGGCTGGAAAGGAGGTCGTGTGTGACCTAAGTCATTGCTGCGACCTGTCACAGGGGTGCGTTCCCGCCCCCACGATAGGCTGGAAAGGAAATCGTGTATGACTTAAACTATTTCTGTGACGTGTCACAGGGGTGCCTTCCCGCCCCCACAACACCTGGAAAAGGGGGTCGTGTGTGACCTAAGTTATTTATGTGACCTTTCACAGGTGTGCCTTCCTGCCCCCATGATGTGCTTGAAAGGAGGTCGTGTGTCACTTAAGTTATTTATGTGACCTGTCACAGGGGAGCCTGCCCGCCCCAGCGATATGCGGGAAAGGAGGTCGTGTGTCACTTAAGTTATTTTTGTGACCTGTCACAGGTGTGCCTGCCTGCGCTTACAACACCTGGCAAAGGGGGCCGTGTGTGACCTAAGTTATTTCTCTGAACTCTCACAGGTGTGCCTTCCCGTCCCCACGATAGGCTGGAAAGGAGCCTGTGTGTGACTTAAGTTATTGCTGTGACCTGTCACAGGCGTCCCTTCCCGCCCATACGACACATGGGAAAAGGCTTCGTGTGTGACCTAAGTTATTTCTGTGACCTGTCACAGGGGTGACTTCTGCATACAACATAGGCTGGAAAGGAGGTCGTGTGTCACTTAAGTTATTTATGTGAC
>CAKNWW010306828.1:2078-14812 GCA_932074435.1 Andricus kollari | reverse complement strand
TTGTAGAGCATGCTTTAATCATTGAATTCAAACTTGAAGCGTTAAAAATTAAACAATTATAAACTTCATTTAAAATTGATGTATTTTTATATTAGGATCTTGAAGCTATGACATTAAAAATTATTCTTTTTAAAATTTTGCGTCTTGCTTTTTAAAATTCACTCATTTTAATCTGTTTTAATCTAAAGTGTTGAAAGAATAATAACATGAAATCAATGCTAACGTATTTTCATGTAAGGGGGATAACCTCATTTTAAAGCCAATTTTATAAGATGTCAAACTGAGGCATTCTAATAACTGTCATATTGACATGATAGAAAAAGTCGATAGAAAAAGTTTTCGAAAATCGAGCGGAAACGTACGAGCTTCAATATGAACAGAAGGAATGAATGAACGATAGATTATTTCATTATTATATATATAATCATTTCTGATTGATGTATGAAATTATTGTTCTATAAATAGTTTTAAAACTTCTTAAACCAACGCAGAAAATAGAAACTGTTTAATAAAGTATAAGGAACGGGCAGCATGAGCGTTTCCTAAGAAATTCTAGAAATAAAAAATGCTTTTGATATTGAACAGTGGGAGTCAAATTTTGAATAAAAAATAAGTGGTTGTTACCATACTATAGACTATACTAAAATCTACTGAAATCATTAATTTTTGTCGTATATATGATTACATATTTGTTCAAATGACAGATTTTTACAATAAATTATCATCCAATAGAATTGCACTTTAATCTACTTAGAGCCCAATCTAATTTTTCGGATGGGTATATACTTGAGACGAAATTCTCTATATGCAGGATATGTTTAGTCGGTCCTGAGTTAAAACAAAAGTAAGATGTGGAAAAAATAAGATTAATTGTTTGAAGCAACAAATGAGACATTTATCACCAAACGATTATTGGCAACTATTTCCATCCCACAGCGATTACATGTCGAAAATCTCATTAGCTTGAGAAACCGCAACCAATGACAAGTCTTCGACTTGCCCACCGGAATGAGAGAATGGCTCCATCAATTCGGGAAGCTAATTGCAGAGGCCGCCCAATAGGACGACCTCGCGTCTTGTTCCTCTGACTTTTACAGCCAGTCTTAAATCGAGCCTCACAAATTACTTGCAAAATGCGTTAGTTCATCGTCTGCTCGTTCCTCGCCCTCCTCATCCTCCTCTACATTTTTTCTCTTCCCCGATCTCTTTCCTCTTTTTTGTTGTTGTATTTTTTCTTTACAACCACACCATCGCACCAGCACGGCAGAAACGCAGTAAATTCTCCTTGAAGTGTTTTACTCAGGAACGGTACGATACGATGTTCTACACGGATTCCTGGGATAACTTCACCTTCTGCCCTCGCAGACTCACCCGGTTACGCGCCGTGCCGTCTCTTTGTCTTGTAGTTCACGGCGGCCCTTGGTTCTCGAGATCAGAAAAGAATAGTCACGCGCTTAAAGACGTATTTTCGTCTCGTCGCACCTGAAGAAGTAAAGAACAAACCGAGCGTTTTGTTTAGCTTGCAGTTCTGCACTATATCCGTCCCGGTGAATTAGCGAAATTTTTCGGCGACGATCCTCCTCCTCGTTCGGGAGAAAAAAGAAAACATTCAGCGTACTATAAAGCTTGCCTTTCGGGACCAGCCTTGCATGAAAATCGATTCTGTGAAGCGTATCTACAATATAAAAACTTCATAGGAGGCCCTCAATCACGCGACGGGGTACTAGCTACTTTGATCGGGGGTGGAGACGGCAGCCCAGTAGCGTAATCATTCTGTTGATGTTCAGCGCCCCTATGTACTTTTCAAATTCACATCAGGTAAATCCCAGGTACAATAAGTGTCATTAACAGTCACAGGCGTCATGCTACCCCAAAAGCCGATGGGAATTAACCTTAGCAGTTAGCTTTCCTTTCGGTCTTATGACTTGCCGTTGTGTTTTGAAAATCTTGATAAAAAAAAGTGATTTGCTTTCATGAATTCACTGACTCAGAAGTCTGTGGTTGCATGGCCCTTCGAGACCTACCATGACCTGGTAATTCTCATACTGATGATTTGGTCTTATATGCATTGTTTAATAATTATTTTTCTCAAAATATTATTTATCATGCAGTCATTAATGTAAATCGATTTATGTAAGTTTAATCTATTTAACCGTGGAAATATAGTGATGGTCTGACTTGCAACATCTCTCTACTGAACCCTCTCCACCATCCACCAGCTCCACCCTTTCATTCTGCCACTCCTCTCTCCTCTTACCACTGACTTTTCCATTTTACTGAAACCCTAAGCCCTAAATATCCCCTATATCTCCCCCCGCATCGTTTACCTGTCTCCTCCACCCCCTTTATTTACCCAACATATACTCACCATCTTCGCCTCCCACCCCTTTATTCTCTCCGTCAATTGCCCCTCCTCAACAACTTTTCTCCGATTTAGCACCGTTACACTTAACGCCTCCTCCCACTCATCATACATCACAATAGTACCATCACCCCCTCACGAACGCCCGACCATTATCCGCTTTCCGTTTCCTCTTTCGCCTCTCTTCCAGTCCTATCTTCCGCTGTAACCACTCGCAACCCATTTCTATCTATCCATCCCCTTTCACACTCGTTAACATTTGAAGAATGTAAAAAGTTGTATTTTTTTGTGCAAAAATGTACTTCTGCCTTTTTTACGTTTTCTACAAGATAACACCATTAGGTTTTTCTGATATAGGTGCTGATAAAATCGAATTAGGAAAATCAAAAGACCTTAGATACTAATGGGCCCAAGTGGGGAGCTTCACATTACTCCCTACATTACTCCCTTCCTCACCGAGTGAGCCCCCCTATCTCGAAAAGGATATGGCTTATTGGTATAATAATAATAATAATACTCTCAAAAGTGTAGAAAATAATTATGATAAAATAGCTATTAAATCAGAATAAAAATAAAATGAAGGCAATTTCTTATATGAAAGGTGTCGATTAAAAAAATGCAGATCGATTACTCGAGATTCTTCACCTCGTTTTTAATTATTATTTTCATCAAGTGACTGGCTTGGATCGCGTGTCAGCTTGTCGATTCGCTTGAAATATCTTTACTGGAACTGATCTGTTCACTTTTGCATTTATTCATCCGGTTGGTGAGCAGAGTCTAATTACTCAATCGGAGATCAAAGATAAAGTCAATTTAATACTCCTTTTATATCCCAAGATTGTATCTACCTTGATTTCATATTATTTTCATCCGAGGCAATGGAAAGAAGATTCCATCAGATTTGATTAGCGGGAAACGATGTGTCATCACAATACATTCCTTTCTTTTAATAGTGTTTTCAGGAAACTATAATAATGAGGTAGACTATAAAAATGAGTCATGTTTCATATTTTTTGTTTAATAATTAATATGCTGTCGAGCAAAACAAGAAAACCGATATATTCAAAGTCGAACAAAAATATGGGCGCAAACATATTTTTCGTCAACAAAAAAATAAAAGAATGTATATTCAAATAAATGACGATGCACTGTACGAGCTTATGTAGTTACAGGTTTTTGATTTTCTTTATTGCTAATTTAAGTGAATTTTGCAAATCATGTTACAAGAAATTTTATTTTATTGTATGGTATATGGACTCGCAAAAAACATTTTTGAAGGTGGCAGGCATCCACATGTTATTAAAAATAAAACATTGAATTTCCCGGTAAAACTATGCAAGATACGAAAAAATTTTAATGAGGAAAACTATTGACATCAAACAGATGTACAACAATTTTTTCAGATCATTTTTTAACACGGCGGATAGTTTTTATTTTGATCGTAAAAAAATGTTTCAAAAAAGATGCAAGAATATTTTTAGATCTTTCCTTTAAAATTACTTTTTATTAAGGTTTTCACGAAAATTTGATGAAAGTTTTTTTTTCAGATAAATCATCAAACTTTTCCATAATTATTGCCATATATTTCAGGTCCCTGACATTAATTTAGTTGATCAATATACACTTCAGTTGAATAGGGATTCATATTTACCACTCTTGTTTAGCAAGTATAAAATAATTTCACATAACTTTATACAAATGTGCAAGGTAAAATAGTCCATTATCTTAACTGTCTCTCATCTTAAAACCATTCCTTGGGTTATTATCAATTACATTTTACAAAAATTTCTGGGTTTGTGATATGAAATGCATAATTGGTTACCTTATCCGCCGGACTAAAATAAAATTGTTTATTAAGGGGTTATATCTAGATCTTTTAAGGGATTTGAAAGATTTTCACATGCAATGTTAATAAAATTTTATTAAAATGGACTACATAGGAGCGAATACTATATATTTGTGGGTACTTTTTTATTAAAAATTTTAAAATATTTTGAAAACATGGCCGCTGCCGCAAAACACGTTTTCTTTTTTTTTTTTATTTGCATTGAGCATAACAACTCCGGAACAGATTATATTCAATCAAAAAACGAACAAGATTTCATTAATATATTCCTATCTGCAGTTCGTGAAAGAAGGGATTTTTATTTGGACCAAAATTTCTATTTTTTTGGGGCCAAAAATCCGAATTGTTGATACTTCAAAAGGCGAAATTTTTTGAAAAATCATCGCCATTTTTTTAATTATCATGCTCACCGCCCTTAAAAATAGAAAAACGTGTCTTGCGGCAGCGGCCATGTTTCCCACCGTTTTCAAATTTTGTTAGTTAAAGAGTACCCATAAATATATAGTAATTTTATGACAATTTTATTAAAATTTCTACCAAATCTATTGATACTAAATTTATTATCGGAAAAAAAATAATCTTCGCGCAAAAAAGTATATTATATCAGTAGACTCTGGCGTGTTATCAAATTGTGTATATGTTTCACGATTAGTCCCTTTATCTTTCGGTGTTTACTACGAGAACTCCTCTTTGAACCTATAAATCACATATTTGTTTGATAGGATACGGCAACATTGATTAGTCGGTCGAAAGTCAAGAGAAGTCGAAACCGTCTGTGTTTGGCGAAGGTGATTAGACCTTCTCGTCAAACTGACACTGGGACCGAAATGTTTGTGCTCCCTCAGCTTGGATCAGAGAGGATGACAGTGATGAATGAGTTTTGTATTTAATAGACTGATCGATGTTGTTGCTTTGAGAACATAAAAGGAAAGGACTGAAGCAGCTGCTCGATGATTCTCAACAGGACTTTCATCAACCTGCCATATTTTCGATCCTTAAACTCGAGATGTCTATAAATGATTGCAAAAAATTGTACAATGTGCATACATAGTAAAAGAGTAATCTAAAATTGACATCATAAATTATCATGTACAATTTGTTCAGTGGTTGCGATTTAATTCAACTGACTACAAGCACAAATAATACTGCAATTTCGAGTAGAAAACATAAAAATTTGGTGAAAACTTCTTTCACAAAAATTCAAGATGAAAATGGTCATAATTGAAGAATTTTTAAATCAAAGGCAATTCAATCGCACACAATTTTGAGGTGATAAAAAAACGAGCTGTCTACGGTTGCGAAATTTTGCATAATACTAGCCTTAGTGCCATACATCACTGGGTAGTTTTGCGGAAAACTCCGTAATACTTGTCAGTGCCTAAAAAATGTTTACATATCCACGTAAAAATGTAGAAAATTTTACATTATTATCTCTCATTACAAGTGATAGTAGGGTGATTGAAAAGTGATTGCAATTGCAAGTAACAAAAGGCTTATTGGGATTCTATTTCGATTCCGACAAAAGCACCACTAAAGTACCGAACATGTGATAAACCAGTTAAAAAAACTCTTGCTTAAACAGATATAATGTACCATAAACGTTCGAAACGCTTCCTACTGGTACAATTTCAAATATTATCTCGATTACTCGTGTCCCAAAAAAAGTCAAAAACAGTTCTGCCGTGGAAATTATTTTTAGTTTAAAAGTACGAGAAAAGTACATCTTTATTTTTCTCTTAATTTGCTCCCAAAATTCGATTCAGACAAAGTTCACTGCGAATCAGTGAAATTTCACTGGAACTCAGTGACGTACTTCTGACTGTTTGAATCAGTGAAACTTTGCTGAGAATCAGTGATTATTCTCTGAATTTTCCATCATATTTCACTGGTTTTCCAGTAGAAAGTGTTACTACGATTTTTATCACGCCTATTGCAATTTTAGTGACTTTTTCTACAGAAAAGAAGGTTTAAACATCCTGGAATTTCACTGAACAATTACTGATTCACAGTGATTTTTCACTGATTCAAATAGCTAGTATGCCACTGGGTCTCAATGAAATTCCACTGATTCAAATTAAGAGAGTGTACAACATAAAAATTATGTCCCAAAACAGTTTAAAAAATAATGTGAAACTTACTAGTACTTTTCTTTCACATTTTTCTCGGCAGGAGTGTTTCCTAACTTTCTGGGGACCTGGGTTCGGAATTGTATAAATTTCAAGAAAAATTCAGTGGGATATTTCTAATTATTTTGTCTAAAAAATATGACTTTAATTGGTATGATGCTAAGAATGCCAAGATCCTTTATCATGAGAGAAATAAAGAGGGAATTCATGGGGATGTTATTTATAACGAGAGAGGGTAATACAGCTATTAATATAATATAAAAAAGGATATCTCGAGATATAAAAAGTTTGGGATGGGATTATCAATTGAACAAGTTGATTCATTGTTTTCGATAATAAAATCGTAATATGCAAATAAATGTTCACGAAAGAATGGAACATTACACCAAATAACTTCTTATATTGAAATCGGTTGTTATTTTCGGGTATTATGTGCATTTTAATTAAGATAAGGTTCTATTGTCTATACCGATAGTTTTCCTATAAATAATCCCTGATAAGGAAGTCTAAATTGGTTTCGAAAAATGTTGGTACCTAGTAGTATATAAGAGATGGAGAAAGAATAAGGAAAGAGTGAGAGGTTGGTTTTCTTTGACTTTTCCCTTAATTCCTTATTTTTCTTTTACTTTTGTTATACATTTGTCTCGAATGAGCTGAAATGACGTAGTCGGAAATCTAATTTTGATTTGTGAGCTTTTTTGTGTTCTAATTTTGGCACATCAAATGGTTTATGAGAAAGTAGGTTTCATTTCAATCTTAAAAGAATTTTTAAAATAGAGTCCTAAGCTCAAGATTAGTTTCAATCAGTAGTCTCTTAATTGAAACATAAATGTTTACCTCAATTTAACGAAAGATATTTATATTTGGTTTAAATATTTCTTAAAGGATGTTTTGAAATTAGCAATTTCTAGAGATGTCTGATTTTTGGATTTATTACTTTTCCTGCTTGGAAAGTGTAATAATCTGAATAGATTGGATCAGACTCAACAACAAAAACTGAGGAAATGTAAAAATATTTAAAGTATACTTTACTTGCGATCATTATGGTATTACATGGGGACTTTTTTTCTCGGAAATAATTTCCATACACTCACTCTAAAATTGTAATTACCCCTTGATAATAGATGAGTAATAGATGTATGTATTCTATGCATAGTTACCTGAATCTAATGCTACAGAGGGCTACAATTTACGAAGATTAATGGTCCATTTCCATTCATAAATGAGAAGACAAGTGGGAAGTCGTTGGAGCTTTATGAAATGTGAATTGACAAGTAACTCATTCACTCGCTCGACAAAGAAACTTAGTTTGAATCTCTAAGCTTGAGTAAAGCGTTATTTTACGAGCAATAAAATGACGAATTATGACTCTTCTCCTGAGACAATAGGCCCACGCACCGACTTCACACACACGTTCGACTTCTCAAAGCTGGAACACGTTATGAATTATCTCGGCGAGAGGTTGTCATTCATAAGCGCAAAATGATTTCTTGCTGCTTATTTATGGGCATCCCACGAGAAGTCGGCAGAGTCTCGCAATTACAGAATAGTTTAAAGCAAGAGAGGTGTGTGTTCAGGCTGGCATTGGCAGAGGAAAAGGCACATTACGCGAAGGTCCAGAAAATCGTAAAGGAGTAAGTGCGGTAGTTCAGGAATCTTGTATTATTCAACAGCTTCAGTTATGGCGCCCATGGTTCCCAGCAGTCTGCTGAGCTGAGGAGCCAACAATTGCTTAACAAATCTTCAGCAAAGGCATTTCCTGGAATAAACAAGAGCCGTGCCGCAATTCACTGTGATTTTCTCCATAGTGGTTGCATCCTCTATTTGTAGGTCTCCGACACGAAGTCTTTGCGCCTTCTTGTCGAAATAATCAAATCGTCAGAATTTAGACGGCTATTTTCTCGTCGACACACTAAATCGTTGCAATTGTCTCAGCTTCTGCTGTAACATTTCTTGCCACGTACCCATGAATTACGTTTATTGCACAAATAAAGTTTTGCTGAACCGTTACAGTGTTGATGGAAGCCCCTTAGATTTTCCCACGTTATATGGGAATAATTCTCTTCATGAATTAAGAAAAACCAATGTTGATTGTTAATTATCTATTTATAATCAGGATCAAAACATTGCCGCATATATGTTAGAATCCAAAATTGGTAGACAACACTTTCGAAAATTTGTTTCGTGTAATCAGTTATATAAATAGGTACAAAATCTTAAAACGCCACGTTCATTAGCGGGAGCAAGGCACAGAGTGCACTCATTAAATTCTCTTATCGCTTTGCACGATCGCAAGCATTTCGAGCGCATCGGCCTCACGCGCTCACGATTCGCATTCGACTACATCCGAAGTGACCAGAACTGTATGTGCAAAAATTCAATTGCCAAACCTTCGTCACCCAATTTCCTTTGAGTCCTTTCTTTTGTCGAGGAACGCGATCGTACATTCTTCCTGTGATGTAATGTAGCAATGTAATGTCGTTTTGTTATATAAATTATAATTTTTATTACAAATTTTTTAAAGAAGTTAAATACAAATTTTAGATGTAGAGATAGCTACTGCCTGGGCAACTCAGAGACTTAAAGTCCCAGATGCAAATATTATCCGTCTTGTGTCAAGGGAGTACACCCGATATCCTAATGACTGATCAATTAATAATAATATAATATAATATTGTCATCATCAAATAAAATTCGATCGATACGTACCTCTTGTTATATGCCATTAGCTCAATGGAGCCAAATACATTATTGTGTAATTTGAACTTTCTCTGACTTTCATCCATACATCAAGGGCTTGTAGCTTGTCCCTGGACACAGCTATCGGGTGCGGATTCTACTTGGTTTTTGTTAGAAGCGTTGCCCGTGGGTGCAATTATCGGAAAAGAGGGACGAGGCGATGATGCGGGCTCACCACGTGCAATTACTCCTCGTAAATCACGAAAGAGAGACAGAGGGAGAGAAAGATACCAAAAGGGAGAATGAAAACGATTGTTCAAGCGAGTACGAGACATATAGTGTCGAAGAGAAAGAGAGACCTATGGATAACCGTCGCTCGTGGATTGCGGTGTTTCCCCACTGTGACCACGTTCTGACGAGGTGTCGAGCCGCGAGATGGCTGCAGTGCAACCACCAATTACTCCTCGTAATTCCACTTGCCTGCCTGCCTGTCTGTCCATCTGCCTGCCATGCTACTCCCGTTTATGTCTAAGCATCTATATTTTTCGCGCGAGCGACGTGACGAGCGAAGTCGAAGTTCACGGCAACGATCTGAGGCCAAGGAAGGTCGAACTTTCATGCCTGGACTCAGGGTCACGGATTACTGACCGTTTAAGAAGTGGATGATTTCCTGGAGGAGATAATGTATCAGATAATTGAATATGTTACTTTACCTTTTTCGAGTCCTTCATCGAATTCAGTTCTTTAGATACTCCTTCAACCACTTAAACTTCTTTGCACTATGTACCTCCTCCATCAACTAGCCTCCTTGTCTTTGAGGATCATCTCATTATTAGGGCAAACTCAACCATAAAAATGTCTGCACGGAAAGTCAACGACTGTAACTATTTATTTAAATGAGATCCACGGCACCCTCGAAACTTTAGTGAATCGAATCCCGGCTCCAGGGTGACGATCGTGGCAGAAATGGCATCGATGAAGATACCGACGTGTGCATTCGAAGCGTTGAAAGCGACGCTGCTCAGCGGGTGGTACTTCTTGGTGCTTCCATTCTATTTGCCAGTGCACCAGGAGCGAGTGGTGAAGATAAAAAAAGAGGGTGAAAGAGTATTCCTGAAGAGGAAAGAGAGAGGAATCATCCGCGTGGGCGGCCGGATCGGGTCCGGCTACTCGCCCTGGGTGGCGGGCTACTATCCCTGCAGTATCTCATGGTTGTAGCACAGTGAATACTCGTGAATGCATGGACCGGTCAGGTATTATAATAATGCGAGGCTATCTATGCATCGTATCGACTTGTCGAGTTATTGTTGCGCCTTGCCCGACGTCGCAAGACCGTTCCCCAGCACCGCAGTGGCCACGACATGGACACCACAAACACCAGGATAAAAATAAAGGAACGTGTTGCAGGTTTGTCTACAGTGAAGCCTAAGAAAGGCTGATTCAGCTCTGCTGCAGCGGTAAGTCACTGCTAACCTGGAGCAGTAATTGCCAGGAACTAATACTCCATAGATCTGCCACTTTCACCTTCCTCCTCATACTCTTCACTGATGGCCTCTCTGCATCAACCCGTCACCCGCCTCCTCCCCGCATCTGTTCAATGTACCTATTTCTTTCATCACCATGCGCCCACCGTCTTAAACCTCCCAGAACATACTCCCATCATCATTCATTCTGTAACTCTGCACCCTCTACCCTCGTCTTCTGCTAAAATCTTTCCTATCTCTCATTCTCACCACCAACGGATCCTCGCCATCAAACCGTCTCCTCCACCGCATCTGTCCACTGAAACGCTTCTCCTCTCCACCATATACCTCAATCATCACTTAACCTTATAACCCCTCTCCTTCTTCAGTTCTTTTCACCATGCCCTCTTCATGCTCCTCCCTATTAACCTTTACACCCAACCGGCAGCAATAACTAGGAATCGGCAGCATTGCACCGCGTCGCTTTGCGTTCTTAGAATTCATTGTAGAGAGGCCTTAAGCTAGCGTTTGGAGAGGCTACAACTTCCCTGCCACCTCTTTCCCTTACCAGAAGAAGACCCTGTATCTGATTCTGTAAAGTTCTACGCCTGCACGGTCGGGAAGGCGCGCGGCTGCCTCTTTATCTCCCCGCATTATGCAGTGCGTGTCCAGCATATCACCTAGCGAGACAAGCACCCAAGCTCATTTAGCAAAGGACCTACTATCTTGCCGACCGTGCCATCTCTCAGCCCGAAGCCTCTTTTAACCTCAGGTCCTGAGCTATAGGAATGCCCGCTGACTTTGTACCTACAAGGATACCGCTGAGCCCCCACGTTCCTTATCGACGGCGCCAGCACGAGTCTTTCGCTGTCCTGTACGACCTGCTTATATTTCTCATCGACTAATATCAGCCGGGATTATTCCTGGGTTTATTTATAACACTAAACCCTCATACTGACTACCGCTATGGCAAAAAGGGGAAGCAGGCAGAAGCAATTCCGTGAATATGTTTATTGATAACTGTTGGCTGATGTTGATTTATTGCGTAATTGATTATTTTACCGCAACGTTTCATTGATTGCAACGATTAATTGGACGGTTGAAGTATATATGCATTAATCAAAATCTATTTTAATAAAATCTCTAGCGTCAGGTGCTGTTAATAAATCGCAAGCTGTTTGTAAAATATTTAGAATAATTGATATTGTAGGTGATTTATGTAGGAAGAATACGTGACACGTTTGACAAGGAGAATGCGTCGTCTGGAATGTTTCAAACTATTTTGTTGTATCCCAAATTTGAAGTTTTATGACGAGTGACCACTAAAACATTGAGGCCATCATTTCTTGATCGAATTACGCGGGACGGTATGCAGACAGGGGTTCGAGTTAGAATTATATCTCTCAACTTTACAGATTACAGTCGACTTCAATGACTTCATGAATGTTTCTGTTATCCGAGAACTTTATCCCAACAAACCAGAGTTTGGGCCTTGTAATCACACAATGGTTAAAGGCAAATAGTATGCAAAATATTCGATAAAATTTCACACGTAGGAAGAAGAGAAATTTATTATTCGATCAAAATGCAAGAGATTGCGTTTTTACGTTTAATAGTCATGGAATTAAATTAATTGCATAATTTCAGATAAGGATTCGATCATTGAAAATGTCCAAGTATGATTAGGATCACTTCAATTTGTTTTGCTTTGAAAACAAATTACATTTTATTTACTACATTTCGTTAGACTCTTGTCGTAAATAATTCTCTTTAAAGAGATAATAGACGATCTACGATAAAGCCTGCTTGCGTAAGGTGCAGACAAGGTCTCTTTGAATAATGTAGTATCGAACGAGAGAAAGTGTTCATTACTAAATTAATTATGTAAGATAAAACAATTACTCAAGAAATTCACAGTAAAAACAGAATACCTGAGGTTATGTAAAACTTAATTTCAGATCTGATTTCAATTATAAAAAAAGCAACTAAATTTAAGCATACACAAAAAGAAAACGTAATGTAAGTGAAAAAAACTTATTCAAAGTCAAACCTTAAATTGAGTCGAACATAATTTTATGGATTTACATTTCTCTTCGAGGTTTCTGGTGCAGACAAAATGCTCTACTTTCTTATTTATAGAAAATCCAAAATGACTTTCTAAAGTTTACCTTTATTTTCTCATGATTTTTGATTAATTGAAGGCTCTCACGCCATTCTTATTTTTGTATTTCATATGCTTCTTTTTGTTACACCTTAAA
>CAKNWW010306824.1:0-11548 GCA_932074435.1 Andricus kollari | reverse complement strand
GTGGAGCATGACTCGTCTTCGACGGCTGATGTCCCTCAAATTTTCAAAGATCTCCGGTAAACAAATGGTTGTATACCATTTCGAATTGACCGTCCGAAGTTGCTCCAACGGCACAGTTCCTACGTGGCCGGTTTTTCCAAAAAAACAGGCAACCATTTGCTTCGAAGTGCTTCGTGCGCAAACAACATTTGTCGGATTTGGCTCATCTTGGAAGATCCACACAGTCGACTGCTGTTTAGTTTAAGGCACATAAGCATAAATCCATGTTTCGTCACCTGGTACGATGTCATAGACATGCTTTGAATCACCGCGATCGAATTTTTGCAGCATTTGTTTTGAGCAATACACACGAGCCTTTTTTGGAGCGATTGTCAAGTTATGTGGGATCCAGCGGCAACAAATTTTTTTGACAGCCAAATGTTGATGTAAAATTGCTTGCACGCTGGTCCTACTAATGCCCAAGGATGCTTGAATCTCACGATAAGTCACATGACGATCTTGCATTATTATTTCACGCGCAGCGTCAATTTTTTCTGGGACAACGACTGATTTTGGGCGACCTTCATGACTTTCGCCACTGAGCGAACTGCGGCGACGATTAAATTCGTTGTACCAGCATCTCACAGTGGCCAAGGATGAAGCTTCATCGCCAAAAGTCGCAGAGAGTGAATCGATGCACTCTTATCTTGATAATCCACGTCGAAAATCGTAAAAAATCATTGCACAAAAATGTGCACGATTTAATCCCATTTTTCCGCTTAAGTGACAAAACGTTCTAAAGAAGGTTATAGTTAAAAAGGTCAAACTTTCAATTGGAATCTTCAGATAGCACCTGTAAACACTAGTTTTGCCAAGACTCCAAATATAAAAGGCAACCCTCGTAACCTCGACTAAAGATGTACGGCAAGCACTTGTAAAACAAATCAAGGTCGTAATTATCGGACCAACAAAATAACCCTATAATTTACCACTAATAATAATCCCTAAGAAACCTGATGCCTGGGGACAAAAAAATACCGCGTTGTCATCGATTATAGGGCGCTCAACGAAAAAGTCATATGGGATGTATACCTCTTGCCATATATTACAGAAATAGTGTAATCTGTACTATAAGAAATCTTGAAGACGTAGTGCTGTTCTCAGAAACGCATACGAAACACCACGCTATAGTGAAACGTCTATTTACATGCTTACGGCAAGCTGACCTGGACTTGCAGATAGATAACTGTGACATCTTGCGAAAAGAAGTGGCATATCTAGGTTACATATGAAGACTACGTCAAGTAATTAAAGCCTTTGAATGATCTCGTTAAGAAAAATATTAAATGCAGATGGGAAATAGACCATCATTAAAGTTTCCATAAACTCCGAAATTACCTCTGTCGAGAGCCTTTCGTTCAATATTCGGATTTCAAAAAAGAATTTAAACTCACCATCCCTGTCGCCTATTACTCAAAGGCAATGATCTCTTGGAAAATAAGGTACATACGATAAGGAGGAATCGTTTCGGTACTATATGGAATGCAAAAGATCCGGCCCTATCTTCACAAAAGGAAATTCATTCAAGCATGTGGTCATCGGTCCGCTCATGGGATGATCTATGTTGAGGACCGGGGCACCAGACTTTTTAAGTGGTGAATAAAATTTAAAAACTACGATTTTATATTTGAATACAAGGTAGGTAAATTAAATCGCTAGGACGAGGCCTTGTCTCAAAAGCTCTAGCCAGTTCAATCCAAGTAAAACGAAACCGTCTACTCTCCCCAAGCCACCTGCGAACCCAACTACGAAGAAGTCACAGTGTCCTGCCTGAGGTAGGACCAAACCTAAAAAAACTAATTATATAGTTGTAGAAAGGAGACGTTTCGTTGAATTTCACTCGAAGGAAATTTCACCCCAGAAATAATAATGAAATGTCACGACTGTCTAGTAGGACGACGCCAGGTCATGAAAAAAGCCTATAGGCGTGTCCGAAAACGATTCAAATGTCCTGGCCTGCGGGATCAAATAAACAACCACATATGAAATTTTCTCAAGAGTAAACTCATGCGAGCCCTCACGTACGATCCAGTGGTGATTAACGATACACCATTTGGCGTATTTGTCAAAGTGTCACTTGAAACTATAGGAGAACTCCCTACAACCCCGAATTGGAGCCGGCTTATACTAACTATGCAGGACAAGGCAAGTATGAGTTGCATAGCTTGAACTGATCTCGAATCGAAACCTTTGTCACGTTTCTTTGCTAAGTATGAGCTATGCAAGTATTGCATAGCGGTACCCATTCCGTTGCTACTCACTTCTCTTTTCACTACCGTTGCCCCGAACTGCATTCTGAGTTTTCAAGAAGAAGACTTTGTGATAGAAATGATGAGGAAAATTAAAACAGTTTTCAGTGTAAAACAATTGACGACTTCCCCGTATTGTCCTCAAACGAATGAATCCCTGGAGAGAAGCCATATAGCTTTAAAAAATTATATTAAACATTTTGTGAACGATTATGACGACTGAAACAGACTGCTCCCCTTCGCCGTGTTTGCGTACAACAATTCGGTTCATAAAGTGAGGGAGTTTACTCCCTTCGAATTAGATTTCGAAAGAAGCGCACGGGTACCGCCTCGTTTAAATTTGAGGACCGCCTGGAAACCTATTGCACCTACTCGCATCGTCCAATCTTCCCATTAAACGAGATTCAAAAAATCGCTGCAAAGAATCTAATTGATGCAAAGGAAAGGTCAAACAAGTACAATGATTAAAAGGCTACGCTGCTAAACGCGAAAGTGAATGACCATACAAGGTCGTAGGACTAATCGATAATCATAATGTAATTCTAGAACTTGAAGATGACTCGCGATTTATGAAGCATGTCGTTAAGCGGGAGGCATTCGAGATTTAAGCCGGTTAAAAGAATGGAAACAATGTATTATTCTCCTTTATCTACATAAAGCATATGTATAATTATGATTAGGAATCTACTGAATATTAGGTGAACCTTAAAGTATTTTGTGAAACAAGGTAAACACAGGAATGTGCACTGCTCAAATGTTTCTGTTTCTTTTTACTATCACTCCCATTTTATTCACGGGTAATAAAATTCACTACAAAATAACTTCCATAGCAATTTTAAAGAATTCTCTATTAAATAAATACAAAATCATTCATTCCGAAATCATTCTATGGTAGGGATTACAAACTTGGCCATCGTAACCCAAAAATAGGGCGGTAAAATGACCCAAACACATGTCTAGGATTTCTTATATGTGTATTTACTGCTTCTACCCTAAAATAAATCCTAAACTGTAACCAAATTTAATTTAATCAAAGGTATAAATAAATTGTAATTGATAAATCTTTAATCAAGTGAATTACAGAGTCTCCAAAGCCAAGCTCTGTTCGTAGGGAAGAAAATAAATGAAGAATTGTTCAATTGTCCTTAACCCATTCTGGGACAGTGGGACGTATACGTCCCACTTGTTTTTTCGCAATTGTTCAAGCATTTCTGATACATTTCACCTTGTTTAGTGCACAAGTATTTCATTTTAGACTTTTAAGGGCTCATGTAAAGTAATTATAATGAAAAACTGTATAAAATTGTTAATCAACAGTTTGTTATAAATAATTTAAATCGAAAAAAATCTCTTGTTTTCGAATAAAATCGGCTGTTTATAAAGGGCTAGCCCTATAGCTGTGACAATTTTTTTTCAGATAGATAAGACGTGGAACTGTAAGATATTTTAGTGCAAATTCACAATTTTTTGGCAATTGCTATGAAACCTTGTTTATGGGGGTTTTTGAGGTCGCTGATTACAAATCTGATGTCAGAACTGCAAAATTCAAGAAGGCGGATTCAATATAGCCTGCGTTAGAATCACATAGTCGCCATCTTGGATCCGTCATTTTTAATTTTACTATTCTCATGCCAGAATCGTGATCAGCGACCCCGGAACCCCCTAAGTTTCCAGGATCAGAATTTCCCTGAGACATATGGACACAGAACCAAATGACACTGGAGAATTGCAAAGTGACACTCGGCGAAGACTGCATTAACATCTTCGAATCTTACCAATTTACTAGGAAACATGATGTTGCTGAAAATCAGTTAAATGTTGTTTGACTCGAGATGGAAAAACTGGAATGTAGGACCATAAACCTTCATCCGCAACACCTACCGAAGAACATCAGACAAAGGAGAGGATCTCAGATGCTAGGATTTCCGTCAGGAATAATCGGACCTATTTCAGGACTTGTCACCTATGATGATGAGCTCCTATTAAACGCGAAAGTCAGCGAGGCTAATAATGCGCAAAAGATCTTACCTCATTCGGCAACAGATCCATGTTTTGAGAGCTGATCTCAAAGAAATACATACAAGAGAAGAAAATCAATAAAGACAGCATAATCAGTTTAAGCTTGATTTTAACATTACTGCAGTGTCTTTCAGTCAGATTAAATAATATATGCCATAAATAAACTGCACAAACACTTTAAATAGAATGCTGAAAATTATGGGAGATGAATTGGATTGATACACAAAATCAACCGACCTACTTCTAGATGCCATAGACGACGCTAGAAGATGACACCTAATTCCCTCTCTATTAACCACCAAACAACTACAGGTTTTATATCGACAGGCACAGGACCATCTCGACAAATCTGATTATCGACTCTACCAGATTCATTCAATATCCGTACCTCAAGAAATATTTCTAACCAACTCTGCCAGGGCGTATATGAATTCAGCAATATCATCTCTGCAAGGTAAATATCATCATCCACAAGACAACATCCAGTATAACGTGCGAAACTGAGCTGCTGCTCCACTCAAAGCAAGACGCGGTTGAAATCTGCGATATCAAAATTTCTTACCAGTGCGACACTGCACTTAGACCTAACAAAAGTATCACCTGTCGTTGGACACAATAACAAGAAGATTAACATCATGGAGTTAATGCTTATAAGATCATCAAAAGGAGGCGTACAGACGTGTAGCCATTTAAATTCGGAACCAGGAGAGATTGCTTTCCACCGTCAAGGATGTTTAGATTCTGCGAGTGAGCTTAATGAACCCAGAATGGAAATAGCTAATCGTTCCCAGTGCACATAACACGTAACGCGTTATTCTTTTGTTTATATCGTTGTATCACTTTTGGCTTCCTGGCAATTTTATTCTCAGTCATAATCTCTTGCATAAAGGTTTGTTTTTTGCATTGGTATACAATTTTCAAAAATAGCAATATAAATGAAAATTCGAAAAAAAAACACACTGATGTTTTGATGTTTTAATTTAATTTTTTTCCAGCCTCAGGCTACAAGGATTATTATCTTTCATTTTACAATTTTTGCATCGAATTAATTATGCAGTCTGTCTTATATATTTCACGAAGAATCTCAGTATACATCAGTATTGCAAAAACGTCACCACTGTATGTTGATAACACAATATATTCTTGGCTTAACGTGACACAAGTTTACCATTTGCCGCAAGCAATCGAATTTCTTTATCGTCGGGAAAATAGTATCTTCGAAATTCCAATTTCCGGTTCAGATTTGGCTCGAGAATAAGGCGAAATATATCCAAGTTGTCCAAGTGCATATACTAGTATTTTATGAGAAGAAGTCATACCCGGAGGAGAACTGACCTGGCATGAAGAGGAGGCTACTGAGGAGAAGTCAGATCAGGTGCAATTTGTCTGGTATTAGAAGAAGAACCATGATAGCGTTTGCCATTGGGATTCCATTCTGACACTAGTGAATCGTAATTTGCAAAAGTTTTAATAAAACTGTTTGGGAAGATTGGGTGATTTTTTCCTACTACACAACACCTTATTTCATCTGCCTTTAAATTATCAATTGCGCCGCTTATTATATTTATTTTTATTCGCGCATTACTTTCATCTGTCCTATATATTCCATGAAGAGTCCCGCTATAATCCAATATTGCAAAAACCTCACCACTGGATGTTGATAATACAATATATTCTTGGTTTGGCCCTAGCACATACTTCGTGTGATCTATTTGCATTTGAATTGGTTCATAGGCAGGAAAAACGTATCTTCGAAATTCGAATTGCTGCTTCTGGTTTGTGCAAGGAATAAGCCGAACACAGCCAAGTTGTTTTATTGCACATCCAAGTACTTGAACAGAAGGAAGTCTTCCCAGAGAGGACCTGGACCTGGCATGAATAGGAGGCTCCTGAGGTAAAGTCCGTTCAGTTGAACGTCGACTGTCATAAGAAGAAGAGCCCGGGTTATGCTCGCTTTTAGGATTCGATTGGGACTGTAGTGAATCATAATCTGCAGAAGCTTTATAAAAACTATGGGGGAAGATTGGTTGACGTGTGCCTACTGGACAATATCGCATTTCATCTTGGGTCAAGTTATCAACTTCGCCGCTTATCATATTTATTTTCATTCTCACACGAGCGCTATTTGTCGAATATATTCCACGAAGAATCCCGCTATACTGTAATATTGCAAAAATGTCACCATTGAATGCTGATAATACAATATGTTCTTGGGTTTGAACGCGGCAATAGCTCGATTCTTCTGTTCGAAATCTAAATCGTTGACCAGCAGGAAAAACATATCTTCGAAATTCGAATCGTAGGTTCCGATTTTCTCGGGGAATTAGCCGAATGTATCCGAGTTCTTGAAGTGTGTATCCTAGTACTTTATGGGAAGGTGGCCACCCAGGAGGCGGCCTGGTTTCGGCATGATGAGTTAGCCCATGAGCGGAAGTCCAATCCGGTGAATTTTTTCTGTCAGAATGAGAAGAGCCAGGGTTAAGTTCGCTGTTAGAATTCGATTCGGAATGTAGTGAATCGATATCTGCTGAAGCTTTAATGAAACTTTTGGGGAAGATTGGGTGAAGTTTGCCCACTGGACAATCTTGCGCTTCATATGGGGTCAAATTATCAACTACGCCGCTCATCATATTTATTTTGATTCTCGATCTAGCAGTATGTGTCGTATATATTCCAAGAAGAATCCCACTGTAATCTAATATTGCAAAAATATCTCCATTGAATGCTGATAATACAATATGTTCTTGGTTTGGCACGGGAAAATATTTTTTTTTTTCTGTCCGCAATCTAATTGGATAACCAGCAGGAAAAGCGTATCTTCGAAATTCGAATCGTAGGTTCCGATTTGTATGGGGAATAAGTCGAATGTATCCAAGTTGTGCAAGTGTATATCCAAGTACTTTATGTGAAGGCGACCACCCAGGAGGCGGCGTGGTTTCGGCATGCAGAGGAAGCCCGTTCGGAGAAGTCCAATCCGGTGAATTTTGTTTGTCAGAAGGAGAAGAACCTGGGTTAAGTTTGCTATTAGGATTCCCTTCGGAATGTAGTGAATCGTTATCTGCTGAAGCTTTAATGAAACTTTTGCGGAAGATTGGGTGAAGTTTACCCACTGGACAATCTTGCACTTCATCGGGGGTCAAATTATCAACTGCGCCGCTCATCATATTTATTTTGATTCTCGATCTAGCAGTATCTGTCTTATATATTCCAAGAAGAATCCCGCTATAATCTACTATTGCAAAAATATCTCCATTGGATGCTGATAATACAATATGTTCTTGGTTTGGCACGGGAATATATTTTCTTTTTTCTGCCCGCAATCTAATTGGATAACCAGCAGGAAAAACGTATCTTCGAAATTCGAATCGTAGATGTTGATTTGTGCGGGGAATAAGGCGAATGTATCCAAGTTGTCCAAATGAATATCCAAGCATTTTAGGAGAAGTAGGCCTACCAGGGGGCGACCTGTCCCTGGTACGAAGAGGATGCTCCTCAGGAGCCTGACTTATACGACGAGAAGGAGAAGAGCGACAGTGAACCGGGCTGGGTGTGTCAAGACAATCTCTGCTTGACTGCGAACTTAACTCTGCGAAAAGATATAGAAGATTTCTGTTTTTTGTTTTTAACTTCAAAAAGAGCTTGATTCTTTCCGTATCATGAAATTCTTTGAAATTGAAAAGAACATAAGTCTAATTATTCATGCACTTTAGTCACTTCTACATAATTTCAGTACCATTTTGGTATTGAAATTATTATGATGTCAAACAACTTTGTTTAAAAACACACTCTCGCTTGCTTCTTAAATATAATAATATATAATAATATAATATATAATAACTTCTTCTTTTCTTAAAAATGCAACCATTTTGTGGAAAAAATGAATGATTTCGTTCATAAATCTTCTCTCTTGATTGAAAATTCAACTCTTCGTTCGCAAGACCAACTGTTTGGTGAAAAATTAAAAAATTAATTTCCTTATGTTCTGCTATCTGTCTATAACAATCGGTTAAACTATTTGGGTAAAAATTCTATTGTTTTGCTAAAAACTAATTTCATCGTTGTAAGGTTGGTAGTATATTATACACAATAAAGAAGAAGAGGGACATTATTGATACGTGTATATTTTTAGTGAGCGCCGTAGGTGCCGAGTTCAAGACACATTATATCTATGACTTCGCGATGCCTTGCGAGACGAGGTATACTGAGGCTGGCAAGCTTTCGCGCCGTTCATTCCTCGGTTCCTTCTTGTATTCTCGGCCCTCGGTTGTTCCGAGGTATGCGAGCGACGTGCGCTAGTGGAGCGGACAGCCTGTTAATGCTTATTAGCGTTCTTTAATGAATAACACAGGCCCACAAAATCTAAACCCTTGCAACACAGACCATAATAGGTGGGTCTTATATTTTGGGGTCGCTGAAATCGAATCTGCTGACCGATTCGTCCCATCAGGTCGAAGTCAAGGTGAGTTCAAGGTAAAACTTACAAAATTCATCGCTAGCGAACTAATTCAGGGTACCTATAGGCTTTCGGGGTCGCTGAATTCGAATCTATTGTCAAGATCATTTTAGGGTCAAACTTACCAAATTCATCGCTAACCAATTAAGTCAGGGTACCTACAGTTTTTGTGGTCGGTGAATTCAAATCCGTTGTCCGTTTGGTCTTATCAGATCCGGGTCAAGGTCAAACCAAACGGACAAAGGATTTTAATTTAGCGACCCCGAAAACCTATATGTACCCTGACTTAATTGGTTAGCGATGAATTTTGTAAGTTTGACCTTGAACTGACATTGACCTTGACCTTATAGGACCGATCGGACAACGGATTCGAATTCAGCGTCTGCGAAAATCTATTGGTTCCCTGAATTACTTGGTCAGCGATAAATTGTCTAGGTTTGACCTTGAATTGACCTTGATTCTGACTGACCTGATGAGACAAAACGGACAACGGATTTGAATTCAGAGGCCCCGAAAACCTATAAGTACCCTAAATTAATTGGTTAGCAATGATTTTTTCAAGTTTGACTTCAAACTGACATTGACAACAGATTCGAATTCAGCTACCCCGCAAACCTATAGGTACCCTGACTTATTTGGTGAGCGATGAATTTTGTAGGTTTGACCTTGACTTGATGGAACAAAACGGACAACGGATTTGAATTTAGCGACCCCGAAAATCTATACGTACCCTGACTTAATTGGTTAGCAATGAGTTTTTTAAATTTGCCTTCGAAATGACCTTGACAACGGATTCGAATTCAGCGACTCCGGGAATATAAGACCCACCTAGTCTGGTCCATTTTGCAAGGCCTCAGATTTTGTGGTCATGTGTAATTAGAGGCGCAATATGATTACGTATTACATTTTTTTGTCTGGTACTGATTAATTTGATGTAAAACACGACTATGTTACGATTTTTGCAAAGATTTGAGTTCGCACTGTTTGTAGGTTATATTCTTCTTATTGAATATTTATTTTGCCAATCATAATAATAGAAGGTATGAAAAAGAAAGGTAAGAAGATTGGCATATTTTTAAGTCATTTGGAGTTTAAAGGATTAAGCTCTAATTTAATTTTTCATATTTCAAAGTAGAATTTTAAAATATATACTACATACTTTTTATATTTTATGAAATTTGAATGTATAATATGTAATAAATAAGTCAGTGAAAAGACTCACATAAACTCATATGATCAGCACACTATCGCTTTCATAATTCACCCCCACAAAATACATGCAGGCATGTTTGTATATTCATGTATGTATACATGTATATTCATGTATGTAAAAAATTGTGTAATTCGGAAATGCGTTAGCCTTGAAAAGTTTCCTTTCGGGTCCTTCGTGAAGTGTATACCTTAGGGTTTGTTTGAGTCGAAATAAAATAAAAAAGTTTTTTAATCGCAGAGTTATGGAATAATCGTGAATGTTATTATTGTTTCTTAATCTGCATAACATGTCCAATTTATACAATTTTCTAAGAATTCTTATATAAGTTCATATAGGAAAAATTTATTTTCTTACGAAGTCCTGAAAATAAAAAGATATAGCAGCTCCAAAATATATGAATAATTTTTTTATCGTAGAAAAACTTTCTCATGTCAAAATGTACTTTCAAAACATTGCAAAAATCAGATCATTAAGAATGACGAGTTAATTTGAGAAATTGAGCTACTCGTCATTTTTAATGATCGGATATTCTGAAATTTTTGGGAAGTTGTTTTTAAACATGAGAAAGTTTTTCTATACTGAAAAAAATTATGTGCAGAGCATCTAGACTTTTTTCATTTTCAGATTCTTATACAAAAATTAATTTTTCCTGCAGAAATTAAAAAAAATAGTTTTAAAAAAATTGTGAGAATTAGTCATATTATGCAGATTAATAAACAAAAATAACATTTATGATTTCTTGAACTTTTTGAAAGATTTCAAAAAATTTCACAAATATATAGAAGATTTAGCTAAAATTTTAAAAGGTTTCAAAATATTTCACAGAAATTTCAAGATTTCGCATAGATTTTGAAAACTTTAGAATATTTCAAGGAATTTGCGAACATTTCCAAATATTTCAAGGTTTTCACAAACATTTAAAATATTTTAATATGTGTTCAATTCTTTAAACTACAAAGCATTTGAAAATCTCTTTACCTCTACTATGTAATCATATTTCGACTTTAACAATGCATTAACGAACGCTTATTAGCATCAGCGTGTCAGATTGGCAAAATAATGCTCCCGCGAGCTGTCCGCTCTGCTAGCGCACATCTATCGCAAACCTCGGAAAAATCGAGGTGAGGAACGAGAAAGGACGCCACGTGACGAGGCAAAACGAGACGTGGAATACCGAGACAGCAGGTATCTCTCGTCTCGTTGCGTCTCGTTCATCGGGATTTCTCGCTCGGCGGCCACACTACTATGACGTCATAATTCTTGACGACATAAATATACAAATGGCGATTATATGAATATAAGCAGGAAAGGGGGACTTTATGTTCGCTCCATAGGTCTAAGAAATGACCGTGTTTTTGCATATATTATATAAAATATATTGAAAATGATAGATATATTATACTAGTATATTTACCTATACAATTAAAGATGACCGCCAGATTGAAAACTAAAGTATAGAACATCCTCATTTTCACAATGTAGTGGAAAAACTGATTAATGCTTCAGTGAATAATTAAGTCAACAAATGTAACTACAGAATATTCCATTGCATCATCAGAGTACAAATATATACGT
>CAKNWW010306816.1:2044-18234 GCA_932074435.1 Andricus kollari | reverse complement strand
CAATAGAAAGATTTTGAAAATTTAAAAACATATTTTAAATCTTTATTGATCTCGAAAACGGTTTGAGATAAGCGAAAAATGACAAAAGTTTCATGGTTTGATGAAGGTCCTCGACCACCCCGAACTAACATAGTGCAGTAGAGGAAAGTACAGATACGCGTAAACTGATCAAATTTTCAGGGTTTTCCAGACTGAAATGGACCTCAGGCACCCCGAATGAGCGTAGTAGAAAGATTTCAAAAACAAATTTTTGTTGAGTTGTCTCGAAAAGGATGAGATACGCGACAACTGGAAAAAATGCAGGGGTTTGTAAAGTATGATGGTCCTCGGCCAACATGAATAAACCCAGTAAAAGTATTTGAAAATTTATAAAAAAAAGGTGAATGTCCTCGAAACAAGTGACATACGCAGAAAATTGAAAAATTAATAATAAATAACAATTAGTATTAATATTGACGACATTTGATACATTTTGAGAACTTCGGGAAACGTTGAAAGATACATGAAAACTGTCAAAATTTTAAAGCTTTCTAGAAAAGGATATATTTATTCGGATAGAAAATAATTGAATAGAGAGTTAGTTTAACTAGTTTAGCCTTTTAATCTTCCTAACCAACCAAGGGCACTAGTTAAATCCTAGTTAGCCAGTATCATTTTTTTCGGTATACGGACTAACAAGGGGAACCTACACCTTTCGGAATTTCATTTTGATTCATCATAAAAGTTATGTACAAGGGAGAGGAATGCACTTCTTGCTGATGGTTTGGCCTTTTGCAATAATTTAAGGTGGTATATTAGAGATGCACAGAACAACAAAATTTCACGTCATGAATTCTCAAACTTTAAAAATTAAATGTTAGTTAAATTGTCTTCTTTTTGAAAATGAGATAGAGAAAAGTGACCAGAGTAACCTTTTCTCTAAAAACATGACTATAGTGACTTTATTAAAAACTGAACGAAAAGGTGACAGAAGAAAGAAGAGGATGGGTGCATGTGACATGCATTTTAGATGGCTAAAATAAAAACAGTTCGTCAATAAAGGCTAGTGAATGGATTTTGACCTTTCTTTTTGAGTCTTTAAAAAGTGTACCAAAGCTCAATTCAATTTGATAATTTTGTCTTTTTATCGCACTCACGGACTCAGGGGGTCTCAAAATGTGAAGATTTGATGAAAACCGGCGAAGTCAAATTTTACATAAAATCATAAACAACTTCGCATTCAGGATGAAAATTGACTTAATATATATAATTTAAAAAAAGGGTTAAACAAACACCGCGGGGTCCCACTGGGAGCAACTGCCATCTAAAAATCACACCGGCTCCAAGTAGAACCACGGTAAATTATACTTATGGCCAGGTCTCACGACCGTGAGATGGGTGGCATGATGAAATTACGACAACATATGTATGAATATATATATATATATCAAGATACATTTAACATAACTATATTAACTATTTATTTCTAGCTGAAAATCTCTTAGTGGATTATAGTTAAAATGCTGTATGGACATGATCACATTTTACTTCTAATTCAAATGTATAAGGTTTTAGAAGACACTATTGAAAGCAATAGAATATGTGTCAAATTGAAGTGATGAAAAACTAAAATTAAAAAAAATGTTAATGAAAAGAAATTAAAAACAGTTATTAAGGTCTTGATGATTCCAAGTAAAAAAAAATAGATATTTTTGAACCTAAAGGCGATTCTTTTCAAAATCTATAAGAAAGTAGTATAGCTAGATTTTTCATTCATTTTGTATTACTGACACAGCCGTGACCACAATTCTCACCCATTGATAATCTAAATTTTACTCCTGCATCACTGAACTCCTAAACCACTGGTGATTCCTGGTCTAATAGTTCTTTATGAAATGTAATAAAGGAAATTGGCTCCATAAGAAGATCAAACTGTGATTAAAGCAGAGTACCGCCGATGATCGGCTGTAGAGCGGAAGGAAGTAGAAACGCGCTTTAGATTTGGCCTACATCCGTGTAGGTTCGATTTTGACTGCTCATCTGAACTTTCTCCAGTAGCCTGGTCAGGGTGAGGAGGAGGTGGGAACAGGTACTTTCCATCTGGCAAGCCATGCTCAGGGTGGGTGGCGGTACGACAGAATCCAGATCGTTGAAGAGTATGAGGGGCACGGCGAGGGGGATGGTGACGCCATACCAGCAACGACGGCGAAAGAGATTCAAGCAGGTGTATAGGGATGATGAAAGTAGGTCACCCCTGGAAAAGACAGGGAGGGAAAGCCAGCCTTCTATACGGCATTCTATAAAGCACCTAATAGCCTCAGAAATCTCCAGCTTTCAAAATGGCTGATATCCATCGTTCGATAAAATACATTCTACCTGCTCGTTCTCCATGTGAGCAATTAAATGCTAGTTTTTCGACTCGCCCCTAGCTCTCTTGCAGGAAACCATCAAAGAATCAAAAAGTCGTAATTTGATTGTAACTGATCACACAAGCCTATTTAGTAGTATTTACAATCCGACCCTACTAAAAAACAGTCAGGAATCGTCAGAAAAAAAGTCAGGACTTTTGACCATTTCTCACCACTTTTGTTATGTTTCTCGACAGAAATCGTCAGGAAAAGTCAGAATTCATGAGAAATGTTCAGAAATCGTCAGAGCTTGGGTTCGAAGGATAATCCTTTTAATAGGGTTCCAAGAATAGAATGCCATAAAACCTAATCCCTTTTATATTTCCCAGGTTATTTATATTATTTATTTACATTTATTTGTGGATATTCTCTTTTTACTTATATTTAATTATTAATACTTATATATTAAATGACTCTGAAGGTGAATCTGACAATTTTGTCCTTTTTGACGTATCCCTTTCTCTTTACAAAATACATTATATTTATCCTAATTTTAAATTTTGTAGGAAAATTTTTAGATATCTGAAATCATCGACACCCATACATTCTTAATTTTTAAGTCTTGATATGCAACATTGGAACCAAAATTATTTTCAATTTTTAATCCTTTTGGGTTGGCGCGAATTGCGTATCTGTCATTTGCAGTGTGAGATTTTTCAAAATGAATTAGTTTTCGACTATGTGAATCGGTCAGTCTCTCGAATGGCTTTGAATCTGCAATGTACTACAATGTCCATTTCAAGCAAAGTCATATTGAATCGGTTTACCTCTTTTTTAATGAGGCCGACTTTTTTAAGGTTAGGCTGCCATATTTCACATGATTTTTAAAATTTATAAATTATTGAGAGGTTAAGAGAAATCATACGCAAGGCTACTAGATTCTTTTTGATATTTTAGCTCTGGAGGATGTAAAGGCTTTTGCGGCTTATAAGTCTGTCAACAAATAATAACGAATAAAATTCTGTTAGAAACCAGTCTGCGGCAATCTGGAATTCCAGCTATCCATTCAAAGCAAGTGAATAGATTTTTGTTTCCTGGACAGATGTTAGAAAAATATATCATCTTTAACGATTTATAGGACACGATTTTATAGGATACGATATTGATTTCGTACATCCAAAAATTTTAGCTGTGGAAAAAAATTTAAATAACCGCTTAACTATTAAATCATATTTTATCAAAAAAGAAAAAAAGTCAGTTAACCTAAAATTTGAAAACTCCAAATTACTCATTTCGACAGCTCTTTATGTAACCTTTAAATTTCACTTTCTTCTTACATTCAATTTACTATAACAAGATTTCTTTAATTGTATATGTTCTTTCTAATTAATGTCAAATCTCAGTACTTTCAACAACACTCATTGACCCACCGACACGAGATGACTTTAGACACACTCGTTGAGTTTCCGACGCTTAAGAGGAGGCTCCATTTTTTATGTGGAGTCTGTTTTCTCTTTATAATTATTCTTTTAAATTAACAAAAATGTTTAAAAAATTTACTGTAATTCGTTTACACATGGGAATGACTTAAATCTAAATAATTGTTACGTATTCAATTTTTGGTAAGATAACATTTTTTTCAAACCTATATATATACGTATTTCTCTTAACATAAACTTCAACTAATTTTATGTCAACAAACTGTAACTTTAATATTTGTATTTTTATTTCTTAATCACATAGTCATTTTAATGTTAGCTTACCCTTACATTAATATACAAGTCGAGCCGGATAACTACATCATGTATTTAATCAAATAAATGATAAATAACCTTATTTATGAGTTGATACATTTTCCCGAATAATATGGATTTCTATTTAATAACAAGGGAATTTTTGACCTCGCTCTTTTTCATCGTTCTCAACTATTGTTTCTCAGGTAAAACGATGTATTTAGAACTCTATTTAAAACTTATACACTATTTATCATACACGATAGAATTTTTGTTCTTTAAAGATAATATATTTTTCTAAAATCTGTTTTTTACTCCAAAAAAATGTTGTATTCCATATCTCGATATTTTTGTTATATCTTCTTTACAATAAATTATTATTTTTAGAAGATTTGAAAAGCGACCGTATGAGGTCCGAAACGTTGCCAACTATATATATTTATTAATTCTTTGTTGTTTATTTGAACCTTTTAATACCCAAAACTTCTTACGACACTAACCAAAGGTCAATAGTTGAATTTTGTCAGTACAAATAAGGGGAGCTGGAAAAGGGGTTAATCATACCGAAATTCCGATACTGATAGCTGGATTTGTTCGGTGCGCGTAGGCACTTCCCTTTAGAAAAAGTAACGTCATAGACTTTATCATAAAACTATATGTTATCAAATCTCAATTATAATGTATTAACAGTAAGTACTAAATTACACAACTGCACTCATTATTAAAATACTGAAAATGAGGGCTTATTATTTTGCGAACTTGAACAAAAAAAAAAATTTATTTTCAAATTTTACCATGAAAATATTATTTGATTGGAGTAATTATATGCCAATTTAATTTTTTACATGTTTCGTGTATATTATTTATACCAACAAAAACACTACGCGTGAAAAAAACTTCGCCAAGTACCTGCAAGAATTGCAATATATTGTTTATTTATGTTAAAAGTAGGAAGCGTCTACGCGTACCGAAAAAATCCAGGTTTACTCCAGCTATACGTACTAAAATTTCGGAACAAATAGCTCCTCTTTAATTTTGACTTCATTTGGTAAAAGCATGTAAGCTTTACCTTGGTATGCGTTTCAAAAATCACGTTTTTAACTCTTCTTGTGTGGAAATTGGCTAGCTTAGCCTTTTTCAATTAGGGGCCTTCTAGAGGCCCCACAAAGGTTTGTCACAAAAAAAATCTCAGTCCTAAAGTCAGCATGTATGTTGAGACTGACTCAATAGTATGAAATTAAATGGGAAAGGGAAACTAATTTACAAAGGTACTTTTATGGACTTCACTTCGACTGCGGCACACCACTCGCGACGCAGATGATTAGGGGTATACCAGTATTAGTCCGCGCTCACCACGTAAAAGTCTACAAGCGTGGAAGGAAAATCGACGCTGCACTTGCGCTGTGGGTTGCCAAGAGGAACTTGTATCTTTTTACTGAGCGTAGAGAACCAGGTTTTCTTAGCCAGCTGGTTTAAATGCGGGTCAATCTCAACTTATAACTTACAACTAAGCTAAGAAATGAACTTAAAATATGAATCTTATTCCTTATATTTACAAAAAACGGCCTTTTGGCGGTTTGGAGAAAACGGGCAGTCTTGGGTGTCTGACAAGGCAGTGCATTTTAACCTGACTTGGGGCGATCTGGGTAGCAGGGGTACCAATTAGGGTCCAGAAGAAAAGAAGGTTTGAATCATGGATTCCGGAGCAATAAGCGACATAGCCAACCATAAAGAGTTTAAAAAAAAAATCGGCTCACAAAGGGAAGGAAAAGTACGTTTTGCAGATGAAGAATTTGCTGAAACCTTTCTTTGCCTGCGCGCGTGCACATCAGTATCAGCATAAAGAGAAGAAATATAAGGAACAGAATATTAAGGAAACATAAAGACACTCGAGGTCATTCGGATTGATTCTGTGCATTCCGAAATCACTCCGAATGATTCCGCACATATCAGAATACAATGTGCCGATTCCGTCTGAATCCGCCCGATAACGCGAGCGTATTACGATTGATTGTCATTCCAAATAGTTCCGAGCCATGTTACCATTACATTCTTTTTTAATTAACTTACATTTCAAACGCAAAGTGGCAATTGTATTCGAATCGAACCGGAATGATTCTGACTGTTAGCGGACTGGCAGAATTATTCGGACTGAGAACGGAATGACGCGAAATCAATTGGAATGAGCTCGCGTTATCTGGTGGATTCAGACGGAATAGACATTGTATTCTGATAAGTGCAGAATTATTCGGAGTCAATGCGGAATGGCATATAATCAATCGGAATGAGCTCGAGATATCCGGCGGATTCTAACGAAACAAATATTACATTCTGATAAGTGCGGAATCATTTGGACTGATTTCAGAAGAGCACGGAAGGAATCGGAACGAACTCGCGTCCTTTAATGGATTCAAAAGGAATGATAATTCCATTTGGATCGATGCGATATTTTCGGATTGAGTGCTAAATGGCACGGAGTCATTCAGAATGCACTCGCATCATTCAACGGATTTAAACGGAATGAGAATTTTTATTTCGATCCACGCGAAATCATTTTGACGGAAGGATGAATGGCACGTAATCATTCTGAATGAACTCGCATCATTTAACGGATTTAAACGGAATGATAATTTCATTCCGAGCAATGCGGAATCATTCGGAGTGAGTGCATAATGGCATGGAATCATTCGCAATGAACTCGCGTCATTTAACGGATTCAAACCGAATAAGAATTTCTTTCCGACCGATGCGGAATAATTCGGACGGAGTTCGGAATGAGGCGGAATCAATCGGAATGAGCTCGAGTTATCCGGCGGATTCTAACGAAACCAAAATTGCATTCTGATAAGGGATTTTTTTCCAGGAAATCAACTGCTTACCATGCGAAAAATCTATCCGCAATAAGAGCAAGCTTTTATCTCTAAACCGTTTCTTAGATAAGGGAATCCTTAAGGTAGGGGGCAGACTGTTTCACTCTGAACTAACCCCTGAAGAAAAACATCATATACTTGTCCTGCGAAACGATCACTTCACGTCTCTTATCATACGTAATGAGCGCCTACGTCTCAAACAGGTGGCATCTCAAGCGACGTTATATACAGTTTGAGAACCTTATTGGTCTACTGCCGGTTAAAGTACAACTCATAGTGTAATCCACCAATGCGTTCGGGGTTTTCGCGCCAAGCCTCGTAGTTTGAATTAGTTCATAGAGAATCTACCCGCGAAACGAATCCAATTTACCCGACCTACTGCTCACGCCGGTTTTGACTGTTGCGGACTTTTTTTCGTGAAGGAAAAGCGACATCGAAACCGCAATAAAATTAAATGCTATGTTGGCCTGACAAACCCAGTTTTAAACCTTTATAATAATGTACTTTGAGTAAAAGAATAAATAGACACAAATTAGTGGAAAAAATCAATAGTCTAGATCAAACAGCTTTCCCACGTTATAAAGTACATCCTGGTACATATATCTAAGAAAACTGATAACAATTATTGCATAATTTAGAACTTCAATTTACTCACATCTCGGAAACCAAAATTGAAGTCTATTTGAAAATCGCCCATAAATGTGCTTAAAATGCATCTGTTCATAACCTTAACATATAATATCGGATCTCAACATTTTTCTAATTATGTCCATAAATGCGCTCACAATGCATTTTTTATATGATTTGTCTCGTAATATTGAACATTTATTAATGTAACTTGTTTATAACAAGCAACCATCATAAGTCAACAATTTCGCTTTTTTCCATAAACTTCTACACATTTAAATAAAAAGTTTTTATTGTTGAAAAAATGTTATCAGAAGTTATTATAGTTAATATCAAACTGAGAGAATGAGTGACCATTTTGTAGTAACGTTAGAATCATATTGCTACATTATAGTAGTTTGTAGCGTGCACGGTTTATAATTTAGTGGTTAGTTATAGGTAAGTGCAAACTTTCTGCGATATTATATGAGTTGGGAAAAATCATAAATTATCTATACGTTTAAGCATTTAATAATTAGTATTAGTTACGAAAGTTACACATGTTTTTCAAGTTTTAATAACATTTTTCATGCAGTTAGCTCTACACGGAAAACGAATTGTTCTTGGATCAAGTAAATTTTACTTGGTTAAAGTCAATGGCAGGTACGAATGGGGACGATAGAATACGGGTATGGTCCAAATAAATAAATACTTGGTACTGCATGCTTAGAACAAGTGTACATTTTCTTTGTTCTGATAAGATGTATTCTCATGTGGAATAGCATATTTTATTATTCTGAAACTTTATTGTATTACTTCATATAGAGGTGTATTTAAATGCAGAACATAGTTGACTTCCAAGAAATTATTTCTGGCACACGCCAAGAATATATTATCTTAATCTAAGAACATGTAGTATCGGAACAATAGACATAAGTGCCCCATTTGTCCCTATTTCAATTAGGGCAGTAGTCAGCATCTCACTAGAACAACTGGACTAGTAAGTTCTAGTCAGGACCCTTTAAGGCACTGCTAAGATTTTTTATTCCTTATGACCAGAAAAACCATGTGCGTCTAGTTAGGCCCTAATCTTGTATTTGAGTCAGGCTGTAGTTGGTTCCTGATTTAGATAAAACAACCAAAAAATTCTAGTCAGGCAATGGACGGGCATTAGTCAGCATACCCCAGATAAACTTTCTGAAGATGGCGCTGCAGTATATATGATGCAGTGCCATCTTCAGAAGTTTGTATGCACTAAATTATGCTTTAGTAAACAGGCGAATGGTTGCCCCAACAAAATGTGACAGCAAACTGAATTATATTTATCATATGTACAGAATAGGGCTTGTGAATATAACAAAAAAAAATAAGGTAATTTATTTTTTCAACTTTCATAATAACTTTACTTTGTTGAAAATAAAGATAAAATTGTTTTTAATACTTGAAATATAAGTAAAACAGTTAAATTTGTGCTGTGTATGTGAAACCCCGTGAAACATAATAATAATTTGTCATAGTAGAGTGCAAATGTTCAATATCAGATATTGTGTGATATAAATATATGCACAAAACGGGTTTTAATTAACGAAATATAAGCCTCTGAAATCATTGATCTAAAATTAATGTGTATTTAAATATTCTTATTCATTTTGTTGTTGACAAATCGTTTGTCACATATATTTATATCATAGCTGAATGATGAACGTACCGGAAAACAGAGAGGGTCTAGACGGGGCGGTAGAAGGGTATTCGCGTAAGGACCTTGTTAGAAGTTCTAGGTAGAGCCTGGCTAAAACAGCGTTACAGAACTAGTCTGGCCCTCCCTATTTTTCCCGATCAGCGCCCGATCAGAAATAGGGAAAACTAGCCGGGGCCCTTCCAAATACCGATCGCAATCTCTACATGGGACGGTGGGCTTGGATTAAGTTCAACCCAAAAGGGCTTGCAACTCTTGTTTTTCTTCTGAAAATCATTACAGTGATGCTTTACTTTATTTTGAGACCAAAAAGAAAAAAATCGCTGAAGGGATTATTGACTAAACACAATTTTTTATTTTTATTTTCAGGTCATTGCGTATATTTTTGTAAAAATAACTCCAACGTGGTACTTCTTCGATTTAAACTCTGTAGTTTGGCATCGGAAAAAAGTATCTTAACGTTAAAAATCTTTGGAACTCCGGGACCCATTTAAATTTTAGAAAAAGTTCGAAAAATTACAGTTTTTATTAGTTTTATGAATATTTCTCCACTTCCGAGCATGCCACTTTAAATTTGTCCAGACAAAAATTAAAGTTAACTAAAAATGCCCGTAAAACAAACAACAAAATTTTATCTTACGTAGCTTAGGAGATACAACCATCAGAAATGATATTTTTCCAAAGAATATCACAACAACAATTTTACACATTACAATATTATATTTTGCATACGTCCGAAGTTATAGCGTGTTGAAAAATACCAAATTTTATGAAAGTTCGCTAAAATGTTAATTTTTTTTAAATTGCGCATTTCTACATGAAATTATAACATGTAGAGGATTTTTGTTAAGTGTTTTTTTTAATACCGCATTTCTTCAAATTTGAATTAATATCTTTCAATTTTACAGAATCTTTGTACTTTGTTCAGTTCTATATGTGACCATCCGCGAAAAAAGGGACCTAATGCAGAGAAAATCGATTTTTACATCTTACACCAAAAGATATTTTTTCATTTGCTATTTCATGATAAAAAAATTATTCCTATATTTGAAAAAAAAAGAATTCTTATCAAGCTGCAAAGTGAGGCCATCTATTGGAGTTCCTGTGTTGGATCGCTTCTTCCATATTGCTCCTCCTGTGAAATGAAGCTACCGCGCGTTAGGTTCCTTTCTTCTCGGACGGTCACATATATACATATATACATATAAGAACAATTATATGACCTTTGAGGGCAATTTACTAAGTAAAATAGTCAGAACTAGTTTTAAAAGACAGAAAAGGTAACTGAAATTACTAAGAAAAGTGTTCAAAGTAACTGGAATTTGCACTGCTAGTAACCACCTAATAGTTCAGAATGAATAATAGCTGCAGTTATTTGAATTACACTGCAGGAAACATCTCTAAGTTTTTTGTTTTGAATGAAATACTCTCCAAGTCGTACAAAATAGCTTACATAGCTTTACTTTTCACTATTTATGAGGTAGAAAACAAATTGTATGCAAAAAGTTTAAATTTCCTGCCAAAATGTTTGCGTAACAAAATAATGTTGCGAATTATATATTCTATGGAAAGAAATGTATAAGAAACTGCCCAGGCTTTTTTATATAGGGCGTAGAAAGTAGTAAAATATTCCAATGATAATTTTCGATAACGACGTTTTCAAAATTAAGATGATAATTTGAACTAGAGATCCTCAAGGGAAATTTGAAGAAATTACAAAAAATATTTTTTGAAAAATGTATGAGTTTTTGGTCACAGCTTTTATTGAATTTGATTGGCCACATTTTAACCAATCCAAATTTAGAGAGAGGGAGAAGGTCTAGCTATAGGTAGAGTTTTGAAAAATAAAAATTAAATGAATTTGGAGAAATCTTAAAAGCATCGCCTTTTGGTGAATAGTCAAGTGGTTATGTAAATGGCAAGAACGTGCTTTTTACCGTACCATCCTACTTGTTTCACTTGAGACCGGGAATAATAATAAACGCACGCACAGCCTCTAAAGCACAAGGCTACCAGGCACATGTCTGAGCATTATCAGTGTCGTAAACTTTATCTTAGAACCCTGATTCAATAATACTCAATTTAGGGTGGCCAGTCAAGTCTCGATTATTGGATTTTCTAACATTTTTAAATGGAATTTCCTTTCTCAGGTCCGAATACTACACTCTTAATTTGAATAAGTCAAAACATGACTGATCAACTTCATCAAAAGTATACTCGGACTAAAAATCACTCATTTCTATTGATAAAATAATGGTTTCAACATATGTCTTAATCAATGTTGCTGACTGAATCGATTAGTTATGCTAAATGAATAATCTGCAGTCAAATGAATTGAGAAATGTTTCTATTTCATTCTAAGGTACAGATAACTCAGTCATTTGATGAAAAGAGTAAATACAAAGAATGGTGCTTATAGCATGAAAACAATTAAAAATTAGGATAAACCATAATACACTTTAACAATGATTATTTTAATTAGTCATTCTTTGACTGCTTCAAAATATTAAATACACTACTTCTACATTCTTATAATTTATGAAGAATATATGAGATTATGAGAAACACAATTGTTAACCCAACCTTACCATGTACTTAATTACATAAAATGGAGTACTTCCCTGACTCGATTTCCGTTTCCAATATTGGTTCAGTTTCTTAGTCACCGACACATGATACTAGATTCATGTGAATTTTAACCTATTTAGTTTCCATCGATTCACGACGATTTGAGCCACCTGAGTCAGGAAAATTGTTTTTACGAACATGTCTGCCCGTCTGTCTGTAATTCTGTAGCCTGTCGGCACGATAACTTTCGAAGGAATGTTTTAATCAGAATTTCCTTCGGTACTCTTTTTTTTAGTTCCAAAAGACAAATCAAATTCTTTATTCAGCATTCAGTTAGGGTTTTAACCATGTAAAATAAAATTAATCACATTAAAAATTCAACTTTACACCACGTTAGATACATCAAATGCCAAGCAAGAAAATTGCCTGCGTGAGACCTAGACAATTGCCTTTAAACTTTTTTTGTATAGGACTATACATTACAGAGAACAAGGCATTTACGCTGTTATGCTATCTCAACCTTCATATGTTTCAATTTGTGCGATGCCACAAACATTGTTAACGATTTTGGTGGAAGGAATCCGATCACAATGAAACTTCGTGAATTTATAGTAGAGTCGATAGGGGTAACTGTGATACGGAATTACAAAGTTAGACTTTGATTTCAAATATTTAAGAATATTCTTGTTTAAAATGTTGCCAAAATTATCTTTGGATATTTTGCTTTTAATTGTCCCCTTCTTTAATCAGCAAAAACTTGCATCAAGAACAATTTTTAATTTTCTTTAGTAGTGTTTCAAGGATTTCAGATTTTCTCTCATTACGAGTAAGTGTGATACGTGTGAAAAACACTAAAATCTTAATTTTAGAAGATTGTACTTTCGTAACTATAAATTAAGCATCGACTGATTCTTTGATGTATGTTTGTAGTGGAGTTCTGTTACTCAGGGATCTGGTTTGAAGTAGGGGGCGGCAACGAACTGCAAATGAGGAAAAGGATGGAGTGTGTGAGTGAAATAATGGGCCAAGCTTAGGGCATATTGAAGAGAAGATTCAAGGACGAGTGGAGGATGAGAGTTTTGCATGTTCTATGTGTTAGTCTGAGCAGTCTTATGTTATGGAGTGGCGATTTAGGGGTGGAAGGAGCATAAGAGAGTGGACAATCTTCACGAAAGATTCTTGAAGTGGGTCATGGGGAAGAGTTAGAACTATGAAGAGAAAAATTGATAATTAGGCAACTTGTGATAGGTTAAAAGTTTAAAGAGAATCTGAAGAGGGGAGAGGAGATAAAAATTTCACAAGCATGCCTTAGTGAGATCCAGAGTAGAGAGAGAAGAAGGTTCAAGGTGGGATGGTGACAGACAGGAAATGAGGAAAGAATGTGGTATCCAGGAAGAGATTATACACTGACAAGAGATAGACTTGGAGATTATAGTGAGACAGGGAGAGACGAGATGGAGAAAAATTATGGGATCAAAATATAACAAATGATATCAGATAATTAAGTTGGTGAGGGAACCAGAATACCTGAAAAAGTTCAAAAAGGAGAGTAAGTGGAATAGGATGGTGGGATTCAGAATGGGGGAGGGCATGAGAGAATGTCGACACTGGACGGAGGAACAGGAAAAATTATGTTCATTAAACGGTTATGAAGTGGAATCTTGGGTCCATCTTTAGAAGTGTGTATACTGGAGGGAAAGAGGAATGCAGAAGTGTGAATGATTCTAAGAGAGGAAATTTGGATGGAAATGGTCAGGGAGTGGGATTGATGAAGAGACTGGAAGAACGATGGAAAACAAGGGATGGGAAGCTAGATAAAGCCAAGAGAAGAAAAATTGAATACGATAAGTAAATTAGAAAGTCGAGAAAACAATGACACACTCACTCGTGAGTCTGATCATTAATTACCCTGCCGTAATTTATCGTTTAAAATAATAAAAATGTAAAATTAAAGAACAACAAAGAACGGATATTGAAGGGAAATATAATATCTTCCTTCATCCATAAAAAACAATTTAACAAAATGTGTTTTATGTAAGAAAAATTCAAAACAAAAGACCAGATGACACAATTACGAATTATAGTTTTCTAAAAGCATCTCCGATTCTTTAAAAATAATTGATTAAAACAATAACTAATTACAGTCACCTTTCCGTACACTTAGTAAGAGATATAATCATTATGTTGTAATAAAAGAAGGTAATAACTAATTTTTTTTTCATTCAAAATTTCCTCTTTATAGAACTAACCATGTTGTCACACTTACTCCTGTCGACCCTACATGTTAAGACAAACGTAAACTCCAATTAGTACCAGGTTAAAATATTTATTAGTTTACGAGATATTGCGATTTGCTAACAAATTTCAAATCACGATATCTCCACTATGAATTTTTTAAAATTTAAAAAATAATTTAAATAATTTAATATAACTTTCCAGCTAGTAAGGTCAACTATAGCGACGGAAGCATGCGCACTTGGTACAAAAATATACTGTGCTCTTTCCGATAAATACCACTCCAAGTAGTTCCATGCCCCTCATCTCGTTCGAATGTTTCCCCCTCCAGCGCACCGTCCCGTTCCGCATGAGATATGAATCACTCCTTCTGAGTAATACCGCTCGAAACACAGGCATCGCTGCTCTGCCGCGAGCATCAAATTCACGTGAATAATTCCAATTATAAATATTGATAAACCTACGTACCAATTAATTATTCTTAAAATTGTTTTACCCAAAATTAAACACGTTTTCTGTGTTGTTCATGAAAAAAAAACAAGGGAGAATTCTGGCTATACATAAAAACGTACAACAATATTGGAATGGAAAGCAGTTTTAGGGTTCTTGGGGATGAAAACATAATTTATTCAGAGATTTCATGAATTATATGAAATTTCGTGAAAAATTAACTCGATTTTTTACAAGAGAAACCGAGAGAAAAGAACTTTTGGCACAACGGTTTTCCGTTGTTTTTTGTGGAACTACTCAGAAGGAGCGAAACTAAACTCGACGGACGGAAACGCGGAGCTAGAGTGGGGGCATAGCTCGACCGCAGCAGTTACTCCCCTACTCCCCCGATGCGGTATTACGCAGAAAGAACACTGTACTTCATTCAAGATGTTAGTGTACGTACGAGAGTTTGTAGAATAAACCTAAAAAAGTGGTCCGTTTGCATCTCGGTGATCCTTATAAAAATGCGTGATAAGGACACAGAATCGAGTGGGCCCCGAGTAAAAATTCTTCGACTTGGTTTCGACTTGAATTGCGCCCAATCAAGACATGCTGAAATCGAAAATTTCGACTCCAGCTTGTCTCCTTATTGATTTGTAGATTTTCATTTGTATTATACTAGTTGACGACTTGTTCAGACACAGAGATTCTGAATTTTTAAATTAAAAATTTGATAATTACAAATTTTTCATTCATTAATTTTAATCCTTAGCATCTGTGAACAGTGTAATTTCTGAGTCCAAACATGATCGTCTTCAGACAAGTTTCGCCGACTTGAAATCACCATGCTAAAACCATAAAAGTAAGACATAATTTTATGTATCGTCTCATTTTTGAGACGCAGCCAGACATCGATGTCTTGGAGACGAACTCAAGACATCGCCAAGCCGAACTCAAGTCGAAGCATTTTTGTACGTGGGGGGGGGGGGGGCTCAAGAAGTATACATCCCTCTCCAATTAATTACTGTCAAAATTAGTCATAAAATAATAAATCAAAAGTGTTTTTGTACATCTTGTCTAGTATAGAAAACCCGTATTTCAGTCATTATTTTATGAATAATCTTGCTAAAAATATGTGATTGCGTGAAAAATACGCAAGATTATTCGAATATGCGCGAATACCTAAGACTGCGTCAATTATGTTTTTGATAAATCAACAAAACGATTTTTCGAATCAAATAAATAAAGGATCCCGCACTATTTACATTTTAAGTGGCTTGCTGTGGAATTGTCTCGTCTTGTAATATTTATAAATATTACAATAAACTACTAAATAATAAAATCAATATGAGACAATTCGGTGACATTCTTTATAGTTCGATGAACTAAAAGTTCTTGTTAAATCAATCAAAACCTTTTCTCACGACGACAAAAACACTTACTTGAATCCCACAAAATATTCACTTGAATAAACTAAAATATTTGCTTGATTAACCAAAATTTTGACTGGTATCAACCAAAATATTTATTTGGATGAACCAGAAGATATGGTATAATCAAGTAAATTTTACTCAACAAAAAATATTCTGAGTTCGACCAAACATTTTGTTTTTCATATAATAACCATTAATCATATTGTAGGGTTGAATCATCCAAAATTTGGTGTATTTAACCAAATCTTTTTCTAGGTGCGATATCATAGTTCTTGTCGGTAGTGTATAAT
>CAKNWW010306782.1:10738-29201 GCA_932074435.1 Andricus kollari | reverse complement strand
TATCGTTGACCTCTTGTTGAGAACAGTTCTGTGTATTTTTGAGTGACGGTATATTTCTGTGCCTACAGGATTATCCTTCTGTGACTGTATGGATTATCGTTGCACTAAGCCTAAAGTAAGTCATACATTTTAATATGTTTTAATCTAGTTTATTAGTTTTTTGTAGAAAAAAAAATAATTTCTATTAAAATACTGTGCATGGAAACGCTTTCCAGTTCAGAAATATCAAACTGGTAGCCAGTTAGAGATAGGTGCCAGGTTTGATATCCCTGACATGGAAAGCGTCATGTGCAACCAGCGGACGCAGCGTAAAATTTAATATTGGGATGAGAACAATTAGACAACATACGATTTTTTTATGAAAAAGGATTTGACTTTCCAGTTGCTCAAACAAAAATTGCTTAAACATAAAAAAAAAACATTTTTTTCTAACACAAACTGGTATACTGGAGTATTTCTTTGAACTGATTGTTTATGAAATTTGAATACAATTGAGGGTCTGGATCGAGAAATTTGCCCAGCGCTTGAAATCGGGTGAAATTATTATCCAAGCGTTTCGGGGGACGGACATTTTTAAAGTCACAAAATTGATCATATTTGAATATAGGCTTATAGAGAATGAGGAGACGGAACTTTGTTCTATTTTCTGTTTTTTCATCAGATGAGTATTTTTAATAATAATTTTTTTCAATGGCGGCCGTTTCTAGTTTTGAATATCTGGTTCAATGTTTTTAAAGTTTACCTTTAAAACCCCTTTAAAAAAAGATTAGATATTAAAAAAATGGCGGCGGTTTTTAATTTTGAATAGATTGTTCAATGTTTTTAAAATCTTACCTTTAAAACCCCTGAGAAAGAACCAAATGGAAAATTCATACATCGCGTGATCACTTTTCTCTAATTTTCGCCCCCCCCTGACTGACGGTGATGTTATTGCTGCACTATACGAAGTTCGAATAGATAAATATGACTGCTGGAAATTCAGTCACATTACTTTTATTGTAGACGGAATCCATTTCAAATTGGGCAGGCTCCACAATTGAAGTTAAGAAATCTCTCAGAGACGAAATATTTTGTTTTTAAGAGGAGGTTGTGCGTGTTTGAATTTTGTATTTTTTTTCAAAAAAATACAATTTATTTAATCCTTTATAACTTTTGATTAAATAGAGAGGTTTATCGTTTCCTTTCTGATGTTGACATCGTTTATTGTATTCTTTTGAAATCCAGATAGAATGTCTAAAAAAGATTAGATATTAACAAAATGGACGCGGTTTTTATGAAAATATTAAAAGTTGATTCTCTCAGAAAGCCGACACCTATACGTTTTTCAATCTTTTGTTTAATTTTTATAACTTTTGAGTTAATTGAGACATTTATCGTTTTCTTTCTGATTTTTATATCTTTATTGTATTCTTTTGAAATCCACAGAAAAATATGAAAAGATTAGATATCAATAAAATGTTGGTTTATTTATTCAATTAATTTATTTTATTTACTTTATTTCTCTTATTCATTTCATCAATTTCATTGATTGTAATCATTTTATTGATTTTCATTCATTTTACTCACTTCATTTATTTAATTCATTTTTTCATTTAATTAATTATATTCGTTTTATTTATTCAATTCATTTTTTAAAATTGTATTATCTTTATTCATCTTATAATTTCATTTATTTCATTCATTTGATTAGCTTCAATCAGTTCATGAATTCTATTTATTTAATTCAATTAGTCTATTTTATGTACTTTATTTATCTTATTCATTTCATTCATTCAATTCATTTCATTCATTGTATTCATTTCATTCATTGTATTCATTTCATTCATTGTATTCGTTTTACTTATTTTATTTATTCAATTCATTAATTTTATTTACTTAATTCTCTTATTCATTTCATCAATTTCATTGATTGGATTCATTTTATTGATTTTTATCAAATTATCGAATCTGGAGAGCAACCTACCAAAGACGCAGGCATTTCTGACACTCATCAGCAGCTATTTTGAAGAAGAGAAGATCTTTCATTTCATTGTAAGTAAATAATACATTTTATACACTTATATATATGCTTATATAATTTATATTTTTGGTATGAAAATATCTAGCACCCTCCATATTTAGTTTGAAGATTTTTTTTTTGTTATCACTGGGGTTAATGATAAAAATCCACAATTATTTTGAGACGTTTCGTCTGAAGAGGTTATTTTAGCCTGAAGAGGTCAGTAAACCAAGCTGACGAAACGTTGAAAAATAATTGTGGATTTTTATTATCAACCCTAGTGATCAACAAAAAAAAATCATCAAAAAAATTTATCTTTTTGTTTTCTTCTCGACCGGCATATTTTGAGTTGATTGTACTACTTATCTTATGTTTTCAGGATTCTAATACAACTGACGAGGAGATGAAAGTAATGGGTTCTACACATCCAATGCTGGTTATAAAAGGTACACACTAAATTATATTTCAATGTAAAAAAAAACTCAGAAACAGTTTATTTTTCATTTGAATTTCGAGTTTATTTTAGAATGCTTATGACATAATTCATTTTTTTTGTAGGAACCTCTTTATATGATGAATCCTGCAGATGCTATATTTTAATCGACCACAATATTGCCATGGAAGCAAAAGATGTGCTCGGAAGTACGCTTCTTTTCGCCCTATAGTGCATTTCGTGTACGGGTATCACTATAAAAGAGAAACCGTATCCACATTAGAGTTTATTGAAAGGTAAAACTCACATTCATTTTTCCTTCATTTTATACTTGTAAGAGGAAATATAAAAATATATAATCTCATGTAAAAAATATAAATAAGTAATTCTATTTTATGCATTGGAGGATGATGATCTTGGATACGCCACTGACCCCAGAAGTGGACCAAAGGACAGTGAATGGAAGAAAAATACAAAGGTCCACTAAGGTGACAAATCTCATCAAGGAGATAGTGAAGTTTCAAGCAACCGAAAAGCTTCATGAATCCAATGAAGTTCATATGTCACTATTTAGGTTCGCGAATGAAGTGTAAAGTGCCAGGGAAATTTATTAAATGATTTAATACAACATTTTTACTTTTTTAATGAAAAATTCTCCAAAGTTTGTTTTTAGGGTAGTGTTCTAATTTTAAAGTTTCATTCTCAAATAATTCAGGGATTTTTTCCGAATCTATTTTTGAGAACATTTCTTAATTTTACAGTAAAATTACCAAATAAATTAGGAAATTTTTCCAACTTCATTTTTGGGAAAATTTCCTAATTTTAAAGAAAAATTCCCAAATAAATTTGGAAATTTTTCCAAATTTACTTTTAGGAAATTTTTCTATGATATTGGGTATGTTGCGTTCCAATATTTTTTGGGAAAAATCGCAAAATAATTTTTTACAGTGTAGTTTAGAGGTTATATTTCTAGCAATTGATGCAAATGTTTTTCCTAAAACATTTTAACATTGTTGCGTTAATTTTTTGAGATAAAAAGTTGATTTCTTTCGTGCATTATTATGATTTCGGAATATTGTAGTTTTTGAGTCAATAAATGACAGAAACATGTAAACTCTATTCTGAAAAATACTTTATCAATGATTAATCAGCTGATCCAGCAGTATAAGAAACTGAGATACGACTGAGATAGGAAGATTTTTGGTTGCGCTTCAATAATTGTTCAATATCTTTGTTTATCAAAAATATATTCGTACACAAAGCTGTTCTAGGGGGCGCCCAAGTGTCCTCAGGGGCGCCACACCAACAGGGCCGAGGGTGGGTGCCCACCCTGATGGTCCACGCCAGTCCGCCGCTGGATGCTGATAAGCCGAGACAAGCACAGTCAGCTGAATTGTCTGCACCCGGAACATGATGCCAAATTGCTGAAGGGACGGTCGTTTGGATTTCCGAGACCCGATTCGCGACGTATGCCATCCGTCTTGTTGGTACAGCTGAAATCCAATTAAGTGTGTTCATTGAATCAGACAACAAATGTAGAGTAGCATCAAACTGATGTTGATTCTGAAGGTGTGCGGCCAGATGGGCTAACAAGACTGAGGTACACAGCTCTAAACGAGGAAGTGGAACGGTTTGAACAGGAGCGGCCTTTGGTTTTGAAGTTATGAGTCCAATAAAACAATTTTCGTTAGGCGCAATTGCCTTTAAATAAACAACAGCACCATATGCTTTTTCTGAAGCGTCAGCGAAGCCATGAAGCTGGGAAGAGCACATCGACGAACAAAATCCTATCCACCGAGGTATCCTGACTGCGGAGAGACGAGGAAGTCCTTCATAATATTTTATCCAACGATGACGAACTCCTTAAGGTGAAGGTGCATCCTAGGATAAATTAAGCTTTCGGAGTTCCTGGATAAAGATCTTTGCGACGATGATAACAGGTGCCAACCATCATACAGGATCAAATAATTGGGCTGACTCGCCGACGACAAGGCGTTTAGTGATCACACCTTTAATAGGCCTAAGATCAACCTGGAAAATAAAACAATCGGTACTGGGTTGCCAAGTTAACCCAAACATTGAAAACGATGTTTCTGATTTCCAAGATATATCTGTTTATGAAGATATATCAAGATATATCTGGCTCATTTTATCTTTCGCGCCACAGTATAAGCTGGAGATCCTGATCATCTTCGTGGAGAATGATCTGTCAGTACATTTTTTCGACATCTGCAAAAAAGACGATGAAGCGAAGACGCCACTGCAGCAAGGCATCTGAAATATTTAATTGCAGTTTTGGCCGTGCATGAAGACACTCATTTAATGAAGTTCCTCTACTTGATCGCCGAGACACATTAAAAGCTACTCGTAGTTTAGTGGTTGAACTAGCGTCACGCCAAACTCCATGATGCGGAAGAAAAAACGACCGTGAGATGCTGCTTGGATCTGCAGGTATATTGACGGACATCATATGCTGAAGTTGATTGTATTCTTCCATGAATTTGGAACACACTTCATATAGATGAACATCTCGCTTGAACCGCTGTTCCATATGAAGTAACATGTGAAGAGCTGGAGAATAAAAATCTCCTAACGATGTTACGTCACTCTTGATTGGAAGATGCACGATGTATCTCCCATCTTTATTCCTAGAGCGAGTCTTTTCAAAATGTTTTTCACACTCTTCTTCCGCAGCTGTTGAGAAAGGCTTAAGAGGAACGACGTCTGAATCCTCCCAAAATTTTTGAAGATCAAAGAAAAGTTTGTCTCTCTTGGAGCAATGGAACATATTAATTATACATGAATCCAACGATGAGTTATTCCCTATAGGTCCACAGAGAATCCACCCGAAAACGGTATTTTGAGCTACAGGAGAGCCCGGGTGGCCCTTTCGAAGACCTTGTCCAAATAATATTGAATAACCATCTACTCCTAAGATTAGATCAATCGGAGCACTTCCACTAAATTTCGGATCTTCTAATTGAATTGCAGTGAGATGAGGCCATTCCCTAAGACTAATTCGATGCTCTGGGTGTTTAGAAATCAGCTTCGGCAGAGCAAGAGCCGGGAGTTGAAGTTTGAAGCTCGAATTAAATCTTGGTGAAACAATGACGTTGGTTGATCCTCGTGATGTTCCCGACTTACTTTCCCCCACTCCCAAGAGAACAACGGGTCCTCTGGAACGAGGCAGTTGAAGACTTTGAGCATGGGACTCAGAGATTATGGACACATCTGAGCCTTGATCGATAAATGTTCGAACATACTTTGTATGACCAACTTATGTCGCGACATTGACCATTGATGTTTTTAGAAGAACCAGTGGTGATTAATTCTGAGAAATTTGCATAAAAGAAACCGCATGAGTATATTGTGCTTGATGAGGCATTAAAGATGTAGTTGGCATTGTCGAAGAAAACTTTCCTGAGCTTGAAGATGTGTCATGAAGCACCGTATGATGTTTCACCTGACAAACCTGACATAAATTCTTTGATGAACAATTCTGAAATGAATGAGACACTAAACAATTGGTGCACGATTTCCTTTGAAAAATGAACTCTTTCTTTTATGCTACAGACTAACTTTAAAACTTTGCAAACTGCATTAGATAATGCATTTCACGACATAGAAAGCATTTCCTTTCCTGAAATGGCTTCTTCGTAAACTGCTCTTTAGACGATTGTTCCTTCATTGGCTGCTCTGTAATTGCGTTGACATTGGCTGTTGTTAAATTCGACGACTTTGTGAACTTTCCAAACATTTTTTTTTTAAATTGAGCCTTTGAGGATTGTTGAGACAACGACTGATCAGATTGATGTGGAGTAGAATCTAAAACTTCCAAGGTCCGAATCCTGGTTCGCAAGAATGTTTTCAATTGAACGTTGGTGGGTCCGTGGAATTTCCAAGAGAAGTTTCCCAATCGCGGCGAGACTGACGATCTAATTTCTCTATAGCAATATATACTAGCCATGATGAACATTTGTCGGCCGGTTCCTTTAAGGTAGATAAAGCTTCGATGTTATCAACCGTTGTATTATAAATTTGCTTCAGAGCACTCGAAGACTCTGCTTTCATTGTCTGAATTGAAAAAAGCTCAGTCAAATGAGAATTGATAAGAACTCTTTTATTTTCTAAGTCCTGCGAAAGCAGATCCCAGCAACGTTGATAATTGCCTTGAGTTATCGGAATTCGATGAAGAAGTTGAGCTGCTTCACCTGTAAGACTGGATTTTAAGTGATGAGGTTTCTCCACTAACGAGACTGTAGGACTTTATTGAACCAAAGATGTGAACAAGTCTTTAAAATTGGCCCACTCCGTGTAATTTACAGAGAATTTAGGCAATTCAACCTTAAGCATTGATCGATAAGATAATCCAGCAATTTGTGAGGCTGAATCATTCATCGGCGTAGAAGCAAGTTCATTCGAGAGTTTTTTCCAGTTCGTCCATAAAGGTTCCCTTCGCGACTAGATATGCTTCTTCGGTGGTTGCATAGAAATTACTAGTAAAATAAATGTTCGTGGCATTCTGATCACGAACCTTCGCTAATTCCGAACGTTGAGCCTGAAAACGCGTCCAATTTTTTTCCAATGACTCAAGTCTTGAGACCAAAGTTCCTTTAGTGATCTGTTTTAATTTTTGAGTATTTTCACAAGCAGTTTGGATCCAAGAGCAAACCGAGCTTTGCTCAAAAAAGTAACCCGAAATAGACATGGTGAACAGAAAAGAGTCGACACGCGTTGAAATAAGAGTCCGAGAATACAATCTTTAAAAATGAATTGAATATAAATTTTTTGTATGAGGTAAAGCAGTTCGTCAGTAAAGGAATTATTATTCTAACTGAAATTAACAACAAGTTCAAAAATTCCAAGTGCGTTGAATAAATGTTCAGATGTCATTTACAATCTTTAATTTTTCCAATATATTGCACTACCTCGAAAGACGGAGAAATCACGATGAAACTGAATAAAGTCTGAGAGTCTGAGTGTTATTGGTAAAATAAATTAAAATGACACTCCCGAAATAATGTTCACTTTCGCGATTCAAATCGATAATAATAAAGGTTGAATGTTGTCGACTTAACAGACGCTAAATTATAAACAAAAATCTGGGAGGTATTGACAACTCAATGCTCACCGATCTATCGAACCCGTATAAAGGTTACGATTTGAGAAAATCCTTCCAGAATAGAGTAAATGCATCCAATTTCATAGTCACTTAGTCACATACACTCATTGATGCTCTATCATAAATTAAAAATTTATGAAAGCATCTCTCTAGTATAACTGTCACACAATGGTCACAAGTAAAAGAATCCTTTAAGTCAGAATTCACTGACGCTGCACATTGCATATTCAGTCAATAAGTCACAAGATACTAGTTGGTTTGACTCTAACAAGCTCTACCATAATTTGTGCGAATAGTCCTCACACAAGAATTGAATCAATCAATCGAGAAATGTGGCTCGACAGGACCAATGTCTGAAGACTAAAAAACGACTAAACAACTCTGGTAGGAAGACATGCATGTTTAGGTCAAGTCATTATAAAACATAGCACTTTTAATAACAAATTATAACGCCGGAAAGCGCGGTCTTTATTGAGAACAAATTAAAAACTTTACAATCAAAATAGACAGAACTTGTTGCTTGGCGAACCCGGACTCATGAGACGAGAGAAGAAAATTCGGAGACCGAGCAAAAAGACTGTATGTAACACAGAGAAAGCACGAAATCGAAGAAATATTAATGTAAATGGAACACGAAGAAAGTAAAAGTAAGAACACAAATTTAAAATTCATAAAACAGTGAACTGATGTACAATTCACAAAACACATGTCAAGTAGAGAGTAAAAAACGCCAGAATAATTAAAAAAAGTAGGGGGATTCGGGAGAATTCAATAAAGTCGTAAGATGAAAGGTAGAGGAATCTTGGTTAGAGAAGAATACTCTAAAGTACTTGGATAACAGAGTAGGAAGTGAGAGAAAAGCATGAGCTGGATGGTTGCATGGATATGTTGGAGGAAGAATTGGCACTGGAAAGGATATTTTATGAAATTGGGGGAAAAGAGACAGTGGCTTGGTGGAGGATATTAGTCAAAGCTAAGAAGGATATGAAAAAGGGATAGAAAGAATATGTGAAGAAAATCAGGAAAGTACGCAAAAAAATGTTTTAGTATATTCAACGTGACAAGTATAATTGTTTGTATTGTTATAACCTTTTCTAATATTTTATAAGAGGAATTCGGAAGGAATGAGTAGTCGGGTTCCTAGAAATGAAAATGCAGCAATCTTCGCGGATCAACAACCTTCAACAACAACTTGCCTAGGCGTAAAAACCCTCACGGTTTGAGGGAAAAGCCCGGGCAAGCGGATGAGACAAAGCACATTTATTCAAATCAATCTAACACTCAAAATTAACAGAGAGTACAATTCAACTTAAAAATAGCATACACATTGTTGTGAACTTAAGCCTAAGAGAGATCTCTCTTACCTTATCCTCAAAGTTACAGACCTCGCAAGCATAACCAAAATGAATGGTACATCACAGGAAATACCCTCGCAAGCATAACCAAATGAACGGTACATCACAGGCAACACCTTGCCAATCTCGAGGAGTTAATCCTCATCACTCTCAAACATTCAACAGAGAATCACCGGGTCAACAAATAAAGAGAACATCACTCGGTCGACAAATCAAGACCACATCACTTGGTCAACAAATTAAGAGCACATCACTTGGTCAACAAATTAAGAGCACATTCCATAGTCAACAATTTAAGAGCACATCACCATCACGTACAGAGTATCCACACCTGTCACACACCGCAGGCAGTCGCAATCTCGAACCTTCTAACGTCTGCAGGCCTCAAATCTCCGTTCGATACTGATCCATTGGGGTCTCTCTCCCCCTCTCTAGCGCGCACTTATCCCACTCATTAAGGGAGGACCATGCATGTGTCCCTTTTTCCTAGGCACCAAACTCAAGGTTCAAACTCCAAGATCCCGCACACAATACGTGAGCGTAAAGGACGCGAACAATAATATTTTAAGAATAGTTTGAGTAAGACTATAATAAAAAGCATCTACTACCGGCAATAAAATTGCAGGCATTATTTTTTATACTAGAGGCAATGGGAAAAATTTGGAAAAATTTATGAATATGAAGAAAAAATAAATGAACAAATTGCAGTTATCAAATTTGTGAAATAATCAAAATTATTTCTTAAAATTAGAAAAATGTACAACTGTCCTATCTTGAGTTCTAATAAACATATTAATGTAACTAAAACTCAAAACTGTAACGCATAGGCGGCTCTGTGACTATTTACAATCTCCAGAAGACATGTGATTGTTTTTTTTCGCTGATTCCAAATCTGGCAACAATAATGCTCCATCGCGTCAAGTTCTTGAGAAAAACGGTGTTAAACGGTCGAAAAAGACGCGTTTTTTGCCCTTATTTGATTATCTGTAAAAAAAAACTAACGAGAAGTGATAGAAACTCCTGATTGGGTTAAAATTAACTCTCAAACCTAGTACTTATGAATTATAAGCGAAGAATTGAACGAATCAGAGATATACATTGATTACAACACCTTCACACGGAAGAATCAGAGCACGTAAAAATATCAGTCGGGCAGAATGCGAATAGATTTCACATTCATGAAAACAACACTGAAACTTCCATAAATGAACTAGAAGAACAACGATGAAATGGGATGATTGCGTTTAGCGAATTTAATGGGGCAGCCGAACAAATACAAATTTCTCAGTAAAAAATGTTCCTATCCCTAAAAATGTCAAAAATATCAAATAATCCGTGGGGCTCGCCGGAGCCGCTTTATAGACGGTTTTCCCATCGAAGTTGCACCACTGTTAGAAAAACCTGAGTTTAATAAACTGTTTATCCTTACAATTGATGCCTTAGATTTCGTGTTTGGTTGAATTTTTTCTCAAGGTGGAATGAGGAAAGATAAGCCAATAAGTTACGTATCCAGAGTATTAAATGTTCACCAGGTAAAGTTCCAAGATAGATAGATTTTCTGGATACAAATAAATTAATGGACCCTTTGCAATCCTGCTTTAGAGCTAAACACAGCAGCTCAAGCAATCTATGAGAACGGATCAGGAATAGTAAGGGTGACTTATATATCTGGGTAAAGGTTAAGAGAGGGATTCCCAAGGGTCTTCTCCTGCTCCTACATTGTTCAATATTTACACTTCTGAGCTAGGTGGCACGTTGAAATTCTGCAAATATCATAAGTATGCAGATGATATTAAACTCTACCTATTAGGACCAGCGCCTGATCTGGCAAATATGTTAGGCAAGGTTCAGCTCGATATAGACTTCGTGGCACATTGAGCTGTGACGAACAGGCTCATGCTAAACCCGACTAAAAGCCACGCCATTGTCATTATGCAGCCTGCCTTCCCCTCTCTATAAGTGATGAAATATTACCCCTGCCCCCCTATTAGGGTCAGAATGTATCCACTGCCTTCCTTGAAATGGTTAAAGATTTAGGATTTTTAACTAACCGCACTTTTTTCTGAAAGGAACATGCAATGACCATGTCGAGAAACACCTACAGAATTTTACAGCAGCTACATAAAAATAAAGACTCCTTTCCTACTTCAACCAGAATTCTATTAGTTAAAAGCTTCAATTTACCGTTTTTCGATTATGGTTGCATTGCATTCGATAACATCGCGGAGAGCTTGAACGCAAATTTTTAACGAGCCCTGAATGCATGTATCCGTTTTATTTATAATTTGCCTGAAAGGGAACACATCTCTTCATATCGCCAGAGAGCTAGGTTTTAGACGGCGGCTAAAAGAAGGCAATTTTTCATAGGTAACTTACTATACTCCATATTCGCAGACGAGACCTCTCAATACATATTTGAACTATTCACCTTTGTTGTTAGAAATCCTAGCAATGCAAGACTTCGTAATAGAGGTTTAGTCCTGAACATTCCACCTTGTATTAGAGCGGCTCCCTTACATAATCATTTTAGGAAGAATTTTTTCAAATTTTTATTGGATAATACGAACTTAATGATCAAAATTACACACGGGTAGTGGCTTTTTTTTAGCATATTATATATTCTGCGGACGGTTACTTCTATCCCCTTGCTATTTCACTATTTTGTAAATTTTGAAGCCATCTTTCTACAAATTCGCAAGCTTTGTTCAAATTTGTCATCTGGAAACGTACTAAACGTTATCCAAGTTCGTAACGTTAATTCCACCAGCCTCCTCTACTATCCTTCCCCTGTTACTAACCATAGTTTTTGGCGCGACCCACCCCGCCCCCTGGGAAATTGGTAACGTAGCTTATGGACGATTCTCAAATGGAATATATAAACTTATGTTAATATTATTGAGGTTTAAGTGGTAATCTACATCTTGCATTGATGAAATAGTTCAAAACTTCTCGCCAATGAGAGCAAGTCCGCAAAGAGATTCGTAAACGTCGACGTTAGAACGTATATACGCATTTTTCATTTTCTCGATACGACAAACTGTAACAGCGTGCGTATGCTGTCAGATACACATGTACGTTCGAACGTCGACGCTTACAAATCTCATTGTGGACCTGCCCTGATAAGGACACGTACGGAAAAAACCATTGCATTACGAAGAAAAGTCCTGCTGAACTAGAATTGCATAAAAATCAGATAGGAAAAATCGCAAATTTGAGGAATATCTTTGTGAATGTATATCATTAAGCTATTTCCCTTTCGGCGAGCCTCTAGGGGTAAGCGTGACACTACCCGATTCGGGTAGTGTTTTTTAGGTGGATAGTTTCTTGTAGTAAATAACTACAAGTGTGGGCTCACCACACCTATGACCGCCAACAGCAACGCAGTAGTATCAGACGGTCACCCATCCAAGTACTAACCGCGCCCAACACTGCTTAACTTCAGTGATCTAACGGGAACTGGTACTTCCAGCGTGGTATGGCGTGAATAACGTAGATAAAATAGAAAGGTATTGTTCTTCAGAATAAAACGTGTTTTACTCTGATTAAATTTCTTTCAACTATTTGGAAATTAATATATTTCAGTTTTGGATCAAACTATATACATCCCTGATGTTATCAACTAATAGCAGTTGGAATCAAACGTTATCACCAGAAAACTATACGACTGTAATCACACATATTCGACTGAGAAAACCCAAAACTTATCTTCCGTGTGACTTAGTATTTCAGATCACTATGCATTTAAAAAATTAATATTTACAAACTTCATCAACATTTCACTTTCTATTAAGCATTCCGCTTTTGTTCAAGGATGATTTTAAAATCTGCAAATAATATTAAACTAAAGAAAGTAGAGTGTTTTTCTAAGCATTTCAAACCTACAATGGACCTAGTTGAAGAAAAATAAATCTCAGCTGTGCTCTATGCAGCCGAAACAAATAAATAATTTTTAATGTACTCCAAATATCAAATGCTCCCTCAAAATTAGTGGCACGAGAACATCGCAATTACAACCCAGATAATAGGCACAGACTATAGGCACTTCCACAATAGGTACTGGTACATTCTCTACTATCAGCAATTCCACTGGGCCAGGCATATTTTCTTCTATTGGCCTAGCCACCTCAATTTCCGGGATATCTATTCTAAAAACCTCTGCGAATACTGCAGGGTTCAGGGAACACGAATTTTTAAATCGTAGAGAAAAGGACGTACCCTATGTTTCTTCCGCGTCCCAATGAAAATTAAAGAAATCCTACTATTTTCCCCACTCTTTCCTTTTCTTTTCTGGTATCTATAGTTTTAGAAAAACTTGACATCTAAAAAATACTACAATTTTTCCGCCAATAAAAAAAAAATTAACTAAACGGCAAAATAGTTGCGAACGATGTTTTTTGAAGTTCAAATGTCAAATGATTGTACCAAAATCATATCTTGGACACTTCACAAAACATTACATGAGTAAAAAAGACAGGTAAAACAATCACCGCAGGGTTCCAATTGAACCAGCTGCCATCTATGAAAGTAAGACCAGCTTCTAGTAGAACCGCGGTAAATCACACATATGACCAAGTCTCAAGACCGTGAGATAAGTGGCCACAGGGCACGACGAAATTACAACGACAGGCTGGAAAACCACAAAATTTGGCATTTATCGTTTTGGAGAATTGAATCTATCTCCGTCGGAGCGTTTTGCATGCCAGTTTAGCGACCAACGCCTTAAGAGCGACAAACATGGCAGTAAAGAACTCTGAGGTCTGATGATCAGAGCAAATAAAACGTTAGGCCCTTTGACAAGTACTGATCTCCTGCATACCTGTAAAACTGTCCATGCATTTTCTTGTCAAGGAACTGTTAGCGGCAGTTTTCGACCTCTGCTTTCTTTACTTCGGCTTTTAGAAGTGCGGCATCTAGATGAAGAAATGCACTTTCCTCAGTTCAGATGTTAAGACTCAGGCTAAGGATCTCAGCCGCCTGCTCCACAGCCTTGTAAAGAAACGCTGCTTTGCCAATCATCTCGTGCTTCCTGAACATTTATATTAGAGGACCTCTTCCATTTGCGAAAATGTAAGCTGTACCTAGGGTAATTCGGTTATAAAGGCTTTGAAGTTGTAGAAGCCCGCGCTGGCTTCACAAACTAACTCAAGGATGAAATGGTGGTTTATTGTGCGGCAAAAGCGTGGGCTAATTGAGTCGAAGGTAAAAACCGACGATAGGTTAAAAGATTAAAAGTGCTTGCATAAACTGAACAAAAAGATTGGATGAATAGGGCAGAGTGCTTTCAAATAAGCAAAATGTTATCAGAGGCAAGTAGAACAATACAAAAGAGGGAGAGGTATGTCAGGGAATATCAACAGTTTCTCACTGACCAATCGCGCCTTTACAGCAATCTCCCTGTTTCTGTCAAAAATCCATTCAAGCCCCACCAGCTAGAGACTTTTAGGAGAAAGGCTTACACAACCCCAATATTGGATTTTGAAGCAAAAGATACTGAGAATATTGTACGCTTCAAGGAGCTTTGCGAAAACCTTAAATCATCCGAGGAGGAATTTCCATCAATCGCTGACAAAGAGGTGAAGAAAGCACTCAGGGGCACGAAAACCTTCTCTGCTGCAGGACCAGATGGTATCAAGAAGTTTACTTCTACACATCAAAATCTGGCTTGCATCTTCACCTCATATTTAAAGTTGGAGATGGCCATTTCACAGTGACTTGTGTGAGGACGCACTATGCTCTACCGAAGAAAGGAGACTTCTCAAGTCCAGAGATCTACAGGCCAATTAATTGTCTAAACACGCTGTATAAGATCTTTACAGCTATCCTAAACGACAGGGGTGTTCAAAGGATCGGGTATATGTGAACAGAGATGTACGAGCAACGTTGCTCGAAAAAGGTATAGCAGGCTGTCGAAAGATTGTTCTAATTGACAGGTGCGTCTGCTAAGACGCAGCAATCATAGACTTATCATTTGTCTGTTAGAAAGCTTGAAGTTTCTTTCACAAATGGTGAGATGCATAGAGAGACTAACATCCCTTTCGAAAAGTATATTCCGTAGCTCACCTGAAAATTATCGTGTAACAACGAGCAGCATTATCTTTTCCTGGATACCTCAGCAGCGAAAAAAATTATCGCGAGCATAAAAACACTCGTGTACTTTATATGGCTGCCCTGAAGACCTATTCTTGTAGTTCAAAGCAACTTCTGAATGCTTTAAGTATCGTCGAGAGGCACATAAGAGAGATTGGTAGGGTCTTTGGATTGGATGAGAGTGCCAAGATTAACCTGAAGCGGGGACAAATTTCTGGCATTCCCGTTGACCTTGAGATTTTGGATATATGTGTTATTAGATATCTTGACACTGGAGAGACCTACACATACCAAGTAGTGCCCCAAAACCGGATTCAGGACATAACATCAGTTAAGAAGTCTCTCCAATGCAGATACCAGGGTCTTCTTCGAAATATTTGGTTTTTTAATCTATCGGTGTTAAACAAGGTATCTGCGACTAACAAGCTTGCCATCCTAGTTCTGCTCTACTCGTTTGAGGCAGTTACATGGGCGAAGTACAAGCTTACGGCTGAGGCCCTGGGCCTGAATTCAAACATCAGAGTTGAGGAAAGTGCATTACGTCTTCGAGATGCCTTACTCCTGAACCCCAAGGAAAGAAACCAGAGGTTACAAAATGTTGCTAATTGCTCCTCGACAAGAAAACGCACGGAAACTTTTACAGAAATGTAGAAAATCAGCCCTTGTGTAAGAAGCACATTTTTACTTTCCTCAGATCATCAGGACTTTATTCAAGTAAAGAGGAATTCATTTTCGCGTGCCAGGACGTTTGCATTTACACCTTGGGATACCGTGACCGCATTTTACGACAATAAGTTCCCAGCGATAGGTGCAGAGCGTGTCATGCACACGCTACTATCTAGGCCCCCAATAGCGAGTGAACGCCGTATCTTTACATACATGATGCAGCCCTAAGAGTGCTTCACTACCATTATTGTAGCTTTCACGGTGTTGGACGCGACCCTGCCCTGCCGAACTCTCGAATTCTCGGCTCCGGCCGACTACAACATCACAGCTAAGAAGAAGGAAAAGGTAGAGAGGTATCAAGACCTTAAAAGGGAGTTGCAACGGCTGAACCAGAAATATTCGGTTAAAGTAATTGTCTTTGTGATTGATGCTTCTGAAGTGGCGAGGCTATCGCTGGGATATAACCTCCAAGCCATCCCTGCGTGTCAAAACCATGCCAACGTGGGCTGCTCCGTCTCCTCAAGACTCACGAGGGTTTCTTCGGCCTGTCACTTTGATTTCGATGTGTCCTGTAGCCACCCATGTCGCGGTCACGAGACGTGGCCATAGGTTTGATTTACCGCGGTTCTACTTGAACCCAATATCATTTTCAGCAATTTTATTTATTCGCAAGACGAATTGAAACGGGCTCTGGTATTTACGGCCACCACCGCTCGACCGGTAATATATGTGTATAGATATATATATATATATATATATGTGTGTGTGTGTGTGTGTGTGTGTCTATTCGTAGGTATCCAAAGATAAGATAATGCGAAATATCAAAAGTAGCCATAGTAATATCCACAATAAAAAGATAATCAGAGACAGCGAAAGATAAAAGACATCATAAAAGGTAAAAGATAAATCAGAATTTAAGAAGCACCATTAGAGTCGATAGAAACTACTAGATCAGTCTAATCTTAATTTGTGGAGGTAGGGGGGGGGGGCGGGTCACGTAATTACGAAAGCTAATATTTTAATCAAAGTAGTTAACAACAGTTTATTCCACAACTAATAAAGATTCAACAAAAGGGTACACCCAGAGGGTTCAAGAAAAAATAATAAAATCATATAAAATATATAATCAATTCGAACATAGATAAGAGGGGTGACGACAACATTAAATCGCAAGAAGGGGTTAAATTCGTAAAATAAAGGCAAAATTGAAGGAGGGATCGAAATTAAACAAATTTAAAGGGTCAAGCCTAGAATAGATAAGAAAATGCTAAAATAATTATACTTTTCAGAAAAACCATATTAAGAGAATTTACAATCGACAAGCGCAAATGGGTTCTGACTCAACAGTCGGGAGATATAAACAAAGGGGGATTGCAATCAGGTGTTAAAAGATACGCATTATGAAATAAAACATCATAAAACATATAATATATTAATGTATTGAAATAGTACAACGTATAAAACATTATAAATCGGTACATAATAACGCAACGGGATAGTGGGTTCTCATTTAACAAAACAATTAAAGGGGTTTTCTTCTGGCTGGAGATACAGGGATTCGCAAAAATAAATATTCAGAGTTCTCAAAAATATAAAGAGGGGGCTTTCAAAGAGAAATAACGCCAAAGGGGTTCTCAAAAATGGTATTAAAGGGGGTTCAAATGTGAATATAACGGGGTTTTTGATAATAGACATACGAGGGGTTTCTCAAACAAACACAAAAGGGGTTCTGGAAATTAATTACTTTGGGAGTTCTCAGAGATGGATATAAAAGGGTGTCTCAGAAATAGGTATACATAAAAAGGGTTCTCAGAAATAAGCACCAGTGGGGCTTTCTAAAATAAACGCCAAAGGGTTTCTCAAAGATGAGCATGCAAAGGGGTTCTCGCTATATCTAAAAGAGGGTTCTCAAAAATAAATGCCAAAAGGATTTATAAAATAGATACAAAAAAGGTTTCCAAAATAAAGAAAGGGTTCCTCGAAAATGGGAGAGTAATTGACAAGAATCGCAAATGTTACAAACAAAGGGTCATTGGGAGGATTTCAAAATCATGGGGTGTTACATATCGGAGAAATATCTGGGTCAAAATCCGTTTGTAATATAATTGGTCGATAAGGAAAAGGGTTGCTACATTATAAAACATTTTACACAGGGAGATTAGTGTTGCAATTGTTCAAAAAAAAGTGGTCAAGAGAGGTAATTTCAAAATAATCGCAAAGGCTATAGTGTGATATTGCAATAAAAGGTTATAAATTAAGTCTCACGAATTGGGGTTAGCTCGTGTAGTTGCAGAAGGGGCCAAAAGGGGTTATTCCAACAGAATCTCAAAAGATATAGTGGGGATATTGAAATAAAAGCTCATCAAATGGGTCTCACGAATTGGGGTTAGCTTGTGCGGTTGCAGTAGGGCCAAAAGTGGTAATTTAAAATGAATCGCAAAAGATATAGTGGGACTATCGCAATAAAGGGTGATAAAATAGGTGGTTCCAAAAGGAGGGTCATCACAAGGTATCGCAAACGGTCCGCTAGAAGAGTCTCACTGGGTCGAAAATTTTTCAGTGGGGTGATTCAAGATTAATGACATAATTAGAGGCATTATTAAAGATTGGCACTAAAAATGGGGAAAGAAGGGATCGCAAACATAGGTAAAATTAAGACAGCGAAAATATCGTGGAACATATTAATATCGGAAATTCGGCAATAAAAGAGGCAACAGAATCACCAAAATAGACAAAATCGAGAAAGCAAAAATATCATAAAACATATTAAAATGGTCAATTCGGCACTAAATGGGGGGGGG
>CAKNWW010306759.1:835-16330 GCA_932074435.1 Andricus kollari | reverse complement strand
TTAGCTCGTCTACAGAAGCGCTATACGACACCTTGGCGCTGGAGTGACCGATACATACATGGGCGCGCCACAGAGCCGCATTCAGGACGTGACATCTATAAAGGATACTCTCCGATGCAGATACAAACGTCTCATTCAACGGATTTGGTCTTCCGAACTCTCGACGAGGAACAAAGTACCTGCGACGAACATGCTTGCTGTCCCGGTAGTACTCTATTGATTTGGAGTGGTTCCATGGACGAAGGACAAGCTCAGATCCCTCGATATCGGGTCCCGAAAGGTTATGCACATGGACAAAAGCATGCAACTTTTATCTTCTGTTCCGCGATTTTACATCTCACGGGGCCAAGTTGGTTGCGCAATTCTAAATCTTGAATGTCTTCTCAACAGTATTATTTTGGGTACAACACATGAAGAAGTGGGCAAAGGGGTGTTTCTCTACAAAGCAGCGGAGGAGGCTGCTGAAACACTCGGCCTTGACTTCAACATCAGGGATGAGCAAAGAGCTTCAAATCTTATCCATCTCGAGTAGTCACTCCTGGCGGCACGGCATCTTCCACAGAAATGTGGAGGGTCTGTCGATGTCATATGAGCTAATGTTTGCTTTCCTTGAATCACCCGGATTGAAGCCGGGCACGGAGGGTTTCATTTTGGCATGCCAAGACGGTGTCATTTCCACTCTAGCATACCGTTGCCACATTTTGAGCCAATACATTCCCAATGATAGCTGCAAAGCATGTCATGCACACCCCGAGCATCTAGGACACATACTATCTGGGTGTCCAACTCATGCGGGAACGACGTACATCCAAAGGCACAATGCTACATTAAGAGTGCTTGATTACCATCTCTGTCACTCTTACGGCATCAGCCCAAATACTGCTCCGCTAAACACTCCTAGGGAAATAGAGTCAATTGTCGAGAATGAGAAGTGTCGGATATACTGGAACTTCATATTCTCGACAATTGTTTCTGTTGCGCACTCGAGGCATGACATAGTTCTTCTTGACTTCGAGAAAAAATATGTTCATTATCGAATTTTTGGCACCAGCTGACAAAAACATCATAGCCAAGGAGAATGAAAAGAAAAAAGTTATAAAGTACTTATAATGAAGTTGCGACGGCTATACCTGGAATATTCCGTTAAGTTTATCGTCTTGATCATCGGCGCTCTTGGAGGTGCCAAGGTTTCACTGGTTAATAGCCTGAAAAGCATCCCTGCGTGTCAAGAAAATGCGAAAACACTTGCGGGGAAAATGCAGAAGGCGGTCGCCCTTGGGTCGCTCCGTGTCCTCAGGGTGAACGAGACTTTTGCCCGATTATCATATTGAATTCGTCGCAGACTGTAACCACGTACCTCGCGGTCGTGAGACGTGGTTACAGCTGAAATTTTACCGCGATTTCGCTGGGAGCAGGTGCAATTTTTTGGATTAGCACCTGCTTCCAGAAAAATCCTGCGATTGTCCTTATGACATATTTTGTATTTGACAAAAAAACTCTGTAAATATAAATTAGTGAAAATTCACTAATTGCTAGGAAAAATCTACTCATTTAATTAGGAAAAAGTAAGCAACTAAAAATTACTATTAGAATTAGTCGAAATATTGAATAATTCGATACTGAAAAACTACTATCTGCTTACTGAAAATATGTGAATTTATTCAGGATTGTATAATGTATATATTAATTAATAGAAGGTTTCTATTTTTCAACCAATATTGCTAGGAGCCCGACTAATGGAAGTCTAAGTGCAGGGTCAGAGCAGAATGGTATTGCTAAATGGCTAACCTATCCAGAAGCTTTAAATACATGTCAATATACAAGTCTCTACTATGTATATTACAGGGGATAGCACAGTCATATTCAATTGCATTTTACGTTAATTGTCAGTTTTATCATGCTATAAGCTGATTTTTTTCCAATTTTTTCAAATAAGTGATTTTCAAAAATATAAAGATATTTCGGAGAGTTAATCGTAAATTGGTCGGATAGTGGAAGTATATTTTATTCCACAGCGTGTAAGGAATTTAAGCAAAAAGTTGAAAATATTAAATTTGTTCAAAAATTTCCATGAATTTTGTTAAAGATTAAAACAAGGGGAAAATCCAAACGAATAAATAAACTGAATTTACTCAGAAATTATTTAAATAAAAAATTCTGGAATCGAATTTTTACGCTCTTCTTGCAGAGATGCATATATTATAACAATTATCTTGAGTATTAACTTCCTATATGAGAATTTATTTAACTGGAAAATATAAAATGATTCGGCCCTGATTAAAATCTAAAATGTGAGCGAGGACAATTAGGTGAGATCAGAACTTATCACACTGGACTGGTTTATTACGTGGATTACATTTCTATACATGTATTACTCATTGAAAAGTGTAAAATTGTCGTCTAGTGACGTTATTTATAATTCGGGTAAGCACACACATTCATACTATTGAAGTTGATAAGAATATGCTTCCTTATTATTACATATTCATCATGCATGCCCAGAATTAAGATGATCCCGGAGCGTCATTTGACGGGTCTTTCCAAAATTCGGGCCCACGAATGCAGGATTATGCGATGATTTTCCTGGTTGCACATCAGTTGCCTTACATGTTCCCGTATATGCGATGGAACCAGCTGAAACAGTTATTAGTATTTATATTATTGTATAGGTAATCATTACTTTTTGAAAAGCTGATGCATCAAAAAATATTTTTCATTTTTAAAGTAAATAAATTTGTCAAATTGAGCTTTTTCGCATTGAATCTTTTAAAGTTAATAATCCCTGCACAACTGACCAGCTCCGCAGTTTTCTTGGATGCAATCGTATGTTTTTCTAGCAAAAGTAAGATGTTTGCCACCTTTAACGATAACACAGACTGGGTCCTTGCCAGATCTCTGAAAACATTGTTTTATTTTAATTTACAGCTTTGGGGAAAATCTATCGTTTTCCAATACGAAAAATGAAGTGTGAACTTTTCTTTACTTACATGGCATTTAAATAGACACTTTCCAAAGCCAATAGGATTCTGCAAAAAATATTTTTTAAATTACTACAGGTACTATTTCTTAAAGTGTTCATAGTTCGTTAATTTTAAATTGCAAAAAAATTTCATATAATTGAAATTTTTGTTAAATTATGTAGATAACCACTAACAATTAACTAAGAGTAGCAGCTTTAGTGACCGAGTATTTTTACTGTAGAAAACATACTTTTACCTATCTTTCTTTGAATAAGTTTAATTAAATTGAATATTATCAATAAAATAAAGATATCGTGCGTTTTATATGATAAAGAAACTTTATATAATTTTTCTAAATAAAATAAAACCTACCTTTTTGCCCAGTTTGTAGGTGCTACCAGTGTTGGCAAAGGTGTCCACGAATAAAGTTGTGATGGCTTTAAATATAAAGATAAACATATTTATTCAACCATATGTGTATTCTTAATTAAATTTCATATAAGTGATATCACGTTTCATTATAAAACGTTATAGAATGTCTACAACCGAGTTATATTATGCTTTTTTCTGCATTTCTTTGAATAATACAATGTTATTTATTTGCAATATATAGATTCAGAATAAGGGTACTAAATCCCTGTTCTCAATTCCATTTTAAATTTAAAATTAAAATAAAGGACAATAGTTAAACAGAATACAAACTGAAATGAGGTAGTCAGCGGTTTTCGGCTATATGTTCTTTCGCTTTCTAAAATATCAGCAATCTATTTCCTTTATATAAAAATTAAGAAGTTGGAGGGAAAATAAATATATGTATGGGACAATCAGTAATTCGTGGCTTTACATAGAATACCATTTGTATGATAGTAAAATCATAAATAAGGTTTTTATGATTTAAGATGAGTTAAAGTAGTATACAGCATATAATTCATTAATCTTATTTCTTATGAATAATTTCTAAGTAACAATTCATCTTTAGTATATATAATAAAAAGAATTTATACACTTTAATTCTTGAATAAACTCTATTCACAGCTAGGATGTTTTTTTTTGTACAGATGTTTACTTACCGAGTAATATCAAAGACAATGCCACTTTTCTTATCATCCTGAATTTATTTTCAATCAAGTATTTATTTCAGCAAAAAAATTTTGAAATATATGTGTTTGGCATAAACTGAATACTTCGAAAGTGATAATACTCGCTATAATAATCGTCTTATATGGGTATACGTGTCGAGTAAATTTTCAAGGTTCGGTGCAAATAATAAGTTTAAGATCTCGGATTGTGTAATGTATTGTCTGAAATCACGCTCTTTTTTAATAATGTATGAAAATATATAAGTGTCGTAAATCAGCTTTCAATTGAAGTGATTCGTACAAATGAAAAAATATAATTTAGTTTTAACTATTCATACAAGACAATTGTGACTTTATCGAACATTTGTTTGATCATGACGAGTATTAGAATACGAATGGGCAAACAAGATTTAAAAAAATTCTGCGACAAATAAACTTAGACACTATGAATTTGCTGATTTTGTAAGATGACATTGCAAAAACAGTGATAATTTTAATATTTTCTGAATTTACGAATATTTTATGCAATTGCGTTTATTGCTTAGAATTCTTACAAGTAACCATTCACCCCTTCAAATCAAGGATGACGTAATGTTATATAATGCCTGAAAGCTCTGGTCATGAATAACACAAATGTGAAATACTAGTGTCAGTCGGTCATTTATATGGGAGTTATGGGCCTTTGAAGTTAACATGGCAGTTTATGAGAAAAATATAACTAATCTTATGTATTTTTACTTTTGCTTCGATTGCAGATGGATCCACGAGTTGTGGTTACGGCTTTGGTGAAAGAATTCGGGACGGACGAATTCTCGATCTGCTTGCTCATGTCACAGATAGTGTCTTTTGATGAAATAGCAGGGTGATTATGGCTTATCTGACAAAAATGATGATTTTTCTCATAGGCTCCCATGTTAACTTCAAAGGCCCATAACTCCCATATATATGACCGACTGAAACTAGTATTTCACATTTGGGTTATTCACGACAAGAGCTTTCAGAAAATATATAACATTACATAATCCCTGATTTAAAGGGGTGAACAGTTAATCGTTAGCATTATTTAAAAGATTAAATTTTGTTAAACGTAGATACTGGAACTGAAAATTCTTGCAAAATCTTTTAAGGATTTGGTAAAAGCTTACATTTAGGGGAAAGTATAATAATAATTTAAGTGCTTGTACTCAAAGAGTTTATGTAAAAAAATTATGAAATTAATAATAAAATGAAAAATGAAAATAATAATTAAGTCGATTTTATACATGTATGATAATGTTTTTGTGATTCTTGTATTCTTTTATCTGTATTACTATCATATTTTTCTTATTCCAAGAGATGTTCCCTGGACCATAGCATTCCAGGGACGTTATCTTATTGGAATATAGATTTTTATTATAAAAAGTGAGAAAACTTAATGTTTTTTCACGATAATTTCAAAATAGATGTCATTTGGCAATTATTCAGTTAACCAAAGTTTGTATAAAAAAATCCAAGCATACAAATCTTTCTGAAATTTTAAAGAGCTTTTAATATCTAAAAAATGTCCAACTCTATTGAATAGTGTAATTTTACAAATCGTGCTTGAAACAAGCACAGGCTTCAATTGTGTTAGTAGGAGAATTAGTTCAAGAGCGTCTTATTCACGATACTGAAGTATGAATTTTAAATCTTTGTGAATGATTTAAACATTTTTTTAAAGTGAATAAATTATTGTTGAAATAGTATTACAATCCCTATGCTTCAAACGTATATGTTTGCACCATTCCTCCAATGGATTTCAAGCTGGAAAGTTTCACAACTTTCATTAAAAATATATATTAATTTTACACCAACTTTTACTATTTATTCTAAATTTTCACATGTGATCCTTCTAAGCAAATTTTTTATTATTTTGAAAAATCTTTTTTTTTTAATAATAAAATGTTATTACCATTTTTAAAGTTTTTATAAAGCAGCAAAACTTTTTTTGTGAATCTACAAAATGACAAAACAATGTTGTTAACAATCCTTTCTATGTCGCGTAGAGATCGCTTAAAGGTTTTTATGTAGATTTTGATTAGATACTTAAAGTGGGTCTGCAATTAATATATATTTGCTTATAAGACTTGCAGGACATAAAAAATGATGTAATTGTTTAAAAAATGTGTTTAAAAATGGAGCGCTGAAATATTTTGAGATTAATTTTTTAAAGAATGGGTTTAAAAAAGGCGCACTTATACTTTTAGGAGACGAATCCAACAGTGTTTTGGATTGTTCGATAATACCTTTTTGTTGATAATGAATTATGAAAGTTTTGAAATCGATAGATACAGCAAGGAACAGAGCAATTTCACTGATTTAAATTCAGAGCCATTTTCCATTTTTTACAGCTAAATATACGTGAATGATATAACAATCAATTCATTTTTAGGAAAGCCATATATTGGCAAACTTCTTATTTAGCAAGGGCTTATAGCCGAAGCTTATAAGGGCAACATAAGGGTAACATAAAAGTCTTTTCAAGTAGAATAATAATGGACAACAAGGTTCAGATGCTCTCAAGTTTTGCAAATATTTTGTTGTTTCTAAGGCTAAACAGGCTTTTTTAACATCCCTTCTTTTTATTTTGAGCTCTATCAAAAAGGAAGATTGTACAAATGTTCTCTTACGCACAGTGGAGCAGAACAAGTACATCCAGAAAAATCAATTTTTATTCGACTTGGAAGTCTATTTTTTTAAATGAAGGTACTTTGAATTCTTCATTACTACACATACGAAAAAATTGCCTTAGAAATTTTGTATTTAAGAAACAAAGTTTCTAAAAATAAATTAGTTAAATTTCACTAATTTCTAGTAAAATGTTAGAAATTCAGTTAGAGAAAAGTGAGCCACTGAAAATTACTAATAGAATTAGTCAAAATATTTGATTATTCGATATTGAAGAAACGCTAACTTCTTAGTGACAATATCTGAATTTATTCAGGACTTTAGGATGTATATATTAATCAAAAGGAGATCATAGAAATGCTATACGTGATAATTTTAATAGTTTTATCAAAGAACGCGATAGTATACTATTATTAACGTTATTAAAACAATAAGAAGGCCACATTATGAAAATTGTAAACAGGCTACGTCACATTCAATAAAATAATCTATTTACAAGTGTTCCCTCAAAATGGAAGAAGTAGAATTATTCATGTATTATTTTATCTTGCTATTTACGTTAAAAGTTAACAAGCTAAAAAAAATATTTGTGTGAAGAACGCGATTCTGTAACATTCTTAAATGTATTGAAACGATAAGGAGGCCAAATTATGAGACCTAAAAATAGGCTACGTCATCACATCCACCAATATGATGTATTGAGAAGTTATTCCCTCTAAACGAAAAAACTATAATTATTCAGACATTATGCTACCTTGCTTTATTTAAATATATGTATAGGTTTTGAGGTTTTAAATAAAAAATAAAGTAAATAAATTCAGAGATCACATAAATAATAGAATTTGAAAAACTATTCAAGATATCGAAAATTCCAGAAATACCTATCGGGAATATGAAGCTGCTTGAAAAAAATTAAATATAAATAACTAAAAAAAATATCCTTAAATTTGTTGATGCCTTTAATTTAGTTCCAGATCCAAAAAACGAAACCGCATTATTTTTTCTTCAACATTTCAAGTTCAACAGATTTCGGCGAGCACTTGAAATGTCCCATATAAAATACATGGGGAAGTCTCACTATTTGGGGGTTTTTAAAAAAACTTCTGCGGGTTTGGTAAAATATGACGGGAAACTTATATGACTTGTAGAGGGCTTTCGAACTTAGATTTATGAGTATCAATCATATGGATTTAACACACTTAACACACGCCCACGGGGCCCCGAAAAGTTACCTAAATCAAAAATGACAATTCTGCAAGAATTCTACACCATTCAGCACTTTATTCTCGTTTTTTTACAACAATTATTGTAGTTAGCCTAGTGAAATAATTATCAAATAAATAAAAAAATTAATTGTTTTAGTAAATAGGATTTGCCTAAATAATAGTTTTTTTCTAAACAATCGGCTTTTTTCTAATACATTTATAGTCTACGTTTCCTTTTTTTGTAGCAATTTCGATTGCAAGTTACATTAAATGGCAAGGATACAGGAAAAATTTCGCAGACAGCAGCATAAAAACACTCTTGCAGCACAGTATTGACATGGATGGCAAAGGATAGATTCAAATACATTATTTATTATGGTTTATTGCTTGAGCCAATTAAATACTTTGGAAATTAGGTACTTTCAAATTATAGAGAAAGTTAAATACTTTGAGAATGAGCTTCGGTTCCCGAGAGAAAATTGTCTTTTTTCCTCCTGAATGCGATTTCCTACACGGTTACAAATTTCTGCGCGCAGAAAAATGCTGATCTTCAAAAGTGCGCCAATTCGGTGTTGTTTCGATTTGGAACAAAAATGAGACACCAGAGAATGAGAGTCAAATTATGTTCATGATACAGTTTCACACTTGAAGTATTCTCATTCTGAGAAAAAAAGCTTGTTTCGAAAACATAACAAATGAGCTGCAGCAAAAATGATCCCGCTGTTTTTCCATGTAGGAGTTTTCAGAAACGCGTGACTAAAGTTTTGTGCGGTAATCGTTTCTCAATATTCCCAACCAGGAACGGAAATATCAGGAACGACAACTGCATAAAGCTTTAGTCACGTGGTTGAGAAAATTCTGTTACAATTTAGGAACTTTCAGATACAATAACTTAAAATTTCAAGAAATAAAAAAAGTTTTCGGTTAATTAATTTTAATATAAAATATGTATTCTATATTTTTCCAGACAATATAAATAATAATAAGACAGTATAAGTAAAGTAAATATAAATGAATTTGTATGTATCCATGTTACAATAAGTCTGACAGAAGAACCTTGTAAGTGACACATGCCACAGAGACAATTTTTCGTCATACGTTCAGGAAAAAATAACCGCTACGATAAATTTCGCTAACTAGTTTTTTCTGCTAGACAGCAGAATTGTATCGAATGTATGATGAAAGCCTATTTTTTCTGATAAGAAATTATTTTTTGCACCTTTAATATATTGGGGTATATGATGTAACTTAGATACATGAGTAGTCGATTGCATAAACTTTGTTATAATATATTGGCTTGCTATATTTATATTGTTAGGACAAATATAGACTGTATAATTATATTAAAATTATTCAAAAAAATTATGTGCGCCTATTTCTCATCAAATACACATACACAGCACAAACCACGCCAAGCAGACAGCTTTGCCCTTCGAGAAGCGAGGGGTGAGCATGCAACTGCGCATTTCTTTTTGTCACAATAACTTATATTTCTGTTACCATTTAGAAATTTTAGGAAACTATTTGTTATTTTGAGATACTGTTTCTGAATGGTAATAAAAATTTAGTAAATTCACTATAAAAGTTACTAAATTTCATTTTCAGTGACATAATTTCACAAATTTCAGTAACCTAATTTCGAAAATTTCAGTAACCTTAGAAACTTGCATGTGTCGGAATATTCAGAACATTTCTAACAGTTTAGTTGCAAATATATATAAAGATGTGCTTGAATTAAAATGCATATATATTTAATTTACACATAGTTAGTTCAGCTTATATATTCTGATACATTACAATATTTTAAAGCCTTACATTTTCCAGGGCCGAAAATAAAAAATGCTTGAATTTAAAATCGCTACAGCGTAAAGTAGTAGTGTATGGGATCCTGAAAAAGTATAATTAACTAGGAATCTATACATATGACAAAAAGGTCTTCCTAGTATTTGCGGATTTTAATCTATTAGTTACAATGAGATAATTTCTATTTAATTCATCCCTGTTTTGAGACAAAATTCCTAATACTTGTGGATATAAGAAAAGAATGTTTTCGGGTATTTGACAACTTTTCGATGACAAAAAGGCACTAAGGAAAAAATTGGTAAGACCCAGGAATGGAAGTTGGAAATACAGCGAATTTTGTAATTTCTGATTTTGGTATTAATTTCCTGAAAATTGTAAGGCTTTAAAACTTTTTAATGTATTACCAAAGGGCCTATGACAAAGCCACTGAGCGTTTCCGGAAAACTGTCCAGGGATGGTCTCGAAGAAATAACCCCTAAGCGGAGGCGTGACAACCGTGCCGAAAGCTGAATGGAACTTGGGTGAGGTGTCTCAAACGGTGAATCTGGGATACCGGGCGACCTCTCAGAGTATGCAGCCTTATCCTTGCATGCGGGGCTCTACAAGGATGGACGAACCCTTTTCCCTAGCTTCTCGTGAGAACAACAATGATAACACCATACATAGTTGTAGTAAGTGCTGTTCAAATCAATCGCGATTATCCTAGAGTTGGGGGAGCCAATCAAAAAGGAGTCAATGCGATTGACGGATCGACTCAGGGACGACCTGCTGGAGTGCTATGATACCAATATGACCCCTGAACGAAAAGGTTACATGGCACGACTGCATACTCTGTGGTGCGAGAAACACCCAGAGCTCTCGCATTTTTCGCATAAACGTCTGCGAAACCGTGCCGAGGAACTCCGGAAAAGGGGTTATATAAGCGGAGCGCCTACTCAACCGCAGCCAGAACAAGCCGGCAACAGAGGAAGTGGGGCGACACTGAGACTAAACGCGAGCAGGCATCCAATAGAAAAAGAGCAATGCTTTAGAACCCGGAAAAACATCAACATCCAGGTTTCTCTTAAGCCCAAAGATCTGGCTAAAATGGATGACGAGCTTCGTGGAGATTTTCCCGAAGAACCCGACCTCTTGACTATCAATTGTAGTGTGTATAATGCAGCGAGAGCTTTGGCAGATGCAAACCGTAAAAAAAACCAACGGTTGATCATAAGACCAAAAGACGAATGCATCAACTCAGCACAAAGATAGGCTGATCAAGGCAGTACACGTCCTGCATTCAATGTGTGATTTACCACGTAACATCTGTCAGGATTTTCACTGCCAAAGTTCGACAGTTCGCGCGTGAGCCGCGAATCTATCATCACACACTTAACAAGTCAAGGAGCGGAGAGAGAGGTGGGTCAGAGGAAATCAACAGTTTTTGTCTGACCCATCACGACTCTTGCAAGACCCTCCAGTTACTGTCGTATACCCGCCCACAACAGAGGCGGTCAATGCATTTTGGAGGGAAGTCTGCGAAGTTCAGCATCCACTGAAAGAACACTCAAAGAATATAAATAGCTTCAAGGAGCTGTGTAGTGCCCTCATAACACCTGAGGATTAATGTCCACCTATCACTACCGAGGAGGTGAAAAACGTATTAAGAGGCATGAAGAACTAGTCAGCTCCGGGACCAGATGGTATCAAGACCTTCTGGTGGGAGAAGTTTCCTTCAACCCACCAGCATCTGGCCCGCATTTTCACCTCATATCTAAAGTCGTAAGAACCTTTTCCGGAGTGGTTGCTGGAAGGGCACACAGTGTTCCTGCCGAAGACGGACAACTTAGCTGACCCTAAAAATTACAGGCGAATAACTTTTCTGAAGATACTGTATAAGATCTTCACAGCTATCCTAAATGATAGTATTTTTCGGAGAATTGGACCTGTGTGGCGAGAGATGTACGAACAACGCGTCTCAAAGAAAGGCGTAGCAGGATATCATGAGTACCAGCTCATCGTTGGATGTGACTGTAAAGACGCAGCATTCTATCAGCGTTACCTGCCGATGGCCTGGATTGATTACCGTAAAGTTTTTGATTCAGCTTCCCATAGACTTATGATCTGTCTGTTGGAAAGCTTTAAAGGTTATCCACACATCGTGAGGTGCATAGAGAGATTAATGCCGCGTTGTAAAACCATATTTACTATCTCATTTGGAAAACATCGTGTGATTACTAACAGTGTCACCTTTCAGAGAGGTGTGTTTCAGGGGACACCATGACCCCTCTCCTCTATTGCCTCACATTATTGCCACTATCTCTCGCATTTTGACATTCCGAAGGGTACCTCTGCGGTAAACCTGCAAATCGCAAGAATAAGGTCACGCACGTATTTTACATGAATGATCTTAAGATCTATGCTAAAAATCAAGGTAAACTACATCTAGCTCTAGAAACTTTCAAAGAGTACACTCGAGAGATTGGAATAGAGTTCAGGCTAGCAAAATGCTTCAAGGTTTATTTGAAGGAAGGAAAAGCTAATGGCATACCGGCAGACCTTGTGCTCGTCGACAGAAGAGCTATACGACACCTTGGCGCTGGAGAGACCTATGCATACCTGGGCGTGCTACAGATCTGAATTCAGGACGTAAAATCTATAAAGGATACTCTCCGATGCAGATGCAAACGTCTCATCTGACGGATTTGGTCTTCCGAACTGTCGGCGAGGAACAAAGTATCTGCGACGGACATGCTTGCCGTCGCGGTAGTACTCTATTCATTTGGAGTGGTTCCATGGAGGAAGGACGAACTCAGATCCCTTAAAATCGGGTCCCGAAAGATTATGCACATGAACAAAAGCATGCACCCTAAATCTTCTGTTCCGTGACTTTACATCTCACACCGTCAAGGTGGTCGCGGAATACTAAATCTTGAATGTCTTAACAACAGGTTTAGTCTGGGTACAGCACATACAGTTGCAAAAGGAGAAGAACCTCTTCTTAATATGGTCAGGAAACACGAAGAAGTGTGCAAAGTGGCGTTTCTGTACAAAGCAGCGGGGGAGGCTGCTGAAAAACTCGGCCTTGACTTCAATATCAGCGGTGAGCAAAATGCATCAAATCTTATCCATCTCGAGTTCTCACTCCTGAAGGCTCGAATTAAGAAAGCACAGAAGAAAAACTTCCGCGAACAGCTCTTTGAGAAGAAGATGCACGGCATCTTCCACATAAATGCGGAGGATCTGTCGATGTCGTATGAGCTAACGTTTGCTTTCCTTAAATCACCCGGAGTGAAGTCGGGCACAGAGGGTTTTATTTTGACATGTGAAGACGGTGTCATTTCCACGCTAGCATACCGTCGCCACATTTTCAGCCAAGACATTCCTGATGATAGCTGCAGAGCGTCTCATGCACACTCCGAGCATCTAGGACGCATACTATCTGGTTATCCAACTCATGCAGGAACGACCTACATCCAAAGGCACAATGCGGCACTAAGAGTGCTTTATTAACAACTCTGTCACTTTTACGGCATCTGTCCAAATACCGCTCCGCTAAATGCTTCTAGGGAAATAGATTCTGAAATATAGGCCTGAAATACTTCTGCTTGACCTCGAGAAACGAACCATGTTTGTTATGGCATTTTCGGCACCAGCTGATAGAAACATCATACCCAAGGAGAATGAAAAGAAAGAGAGGTATAAATACCTTATAAGGGAGTTCCGACGGTTATACCCGGAATATTCTATTAGGCTAATGGTCTTGATCATCGGTGCTCTTGGAGGTGCCAAGCTTTCACTGAGTAATAGCCTGAAAAGCATCCCTGCGTATCAAGAAAATGCTGAGACACTTGCTGAGACACTTGCTGAAATTTTACCTCGATTTCACTTTTTTGTTGTTAATTTTGAAAGTAATGCACATGATCGCAATTGAAATCCGATACGAAAAGCCAATATCGACTTTGATATTAAAATGAAAGTCGTTTGGTACTATCAACGTGGGGTGGATCGATCATAAATCATAATGAGAGTGTTGAATATGGTTTTTTGTTAATTTTGAAGGTAACGCATGTAAGATTATTTGAAATCCTATCTGCAAAGCCTATTATTGATTTTGATATTGCAATTAAATTAATTTAGTTCTATCAGCGTGGGGCGGATCGACGATAAGACGTAATGAAAGGGTTGATTATGTTTTTTGTTAATATTGAAGATAGAGCATATAAGAGAATATCAAATCCTATAAGAAATGTTCTTCATAGCCGTTGATTAAAAATGTAATTTTTTTAGTGTTCATCATTTTGCGAAGTGTTATGAACTCCATTTTAAGATATACAGCAAAATGTTATGGCGCATATGAGCGCATTTAAAAACGACTGACTCTATGCCCGCAAGTTTTAATTTCATATAACTGTCGAAGATTTAACACTCACGCCACACTATCCCAAAAAAAGAAACCTTTCTTTATTTATTAGGCCAACTTTTTTTATTGGTGACACATATGATCGCATTAGCGGTGCATTTTAATAGACTAACAAAAAATCAAAGATTGTAAGATGGGGGGTGGGGGGTGTAAAAGTAACTGACCTCTCGTGAGAAGCATCTCTGGCGCTCAGGCTATAATGCAGATTGTACTACACCCGTGTTTATTATCAAGGAAGTACACCGAATCCGGTCACCTTCGCCGAGTTAGATCTCGATGCATTTCGCTGTTTCCAATGTTCCGGAAATATACCTCTCGAGTGTTAGGTCATTCAAAATGGCACAGTGAATTATGTGGAGCGCTTTGCAGAGCAAAGTAAGCATCACCCACTCTGACATCAGGGAGCTTCTCTAGCCAGGCTAGAGATTTGTGCCTTTATCAGTTACATGCAAAAATTCAGCGTACTCTCTTGTTTCGTTAAGTTGATGTGTATGTGTGTGTGTTCATTGCTCAAAATTGTCTAGCGGCCACTAATCGGTAGACCACTCGACATGGATTCCCGTCGCAAAGAGATCGCTATCTCTTTTCCGAGTCATCTCAAAGTCGACTAGGGACCCTTAAGCAACTCTCACCTTGATACGGAGCCTCTTCCTCACGAGGTAACTAGCCTCTTTTGAGAAGACCTATAGGTTGAACTGAGTTCCGAACCACCAAAGCCCCGTATTTTTGTGATGCAGTACAAGTGTTTGCATCTCACGCCGCAATTTGAAGTTATAACCACTAGTTTTAATATATATATATCGGTTTTGATTCCTTAGGAATTGAACCGAAGGGCCTATGACAAAGCCGCCGAACGCGTCCTCGGGTTGCGGATAGAGGGTCCCTGTACCAAGGGTTTCTGCTGAATATGGTTACAATAATTAATAAGCAGTCGCGGATAATTGTCCAGGGATGGTCCCGAAGGAATAACCCCTAAGCGGAGGCGTGACAACCGTACCGAAAGCTGAATGGCACCTGGGTGAGGTGTCTCAAACGGTAACTCTGAAATACCGGGCGACCTCTCAGAGTATGCAGCCTTATCCTTGCATGCGGGGCTCTACAAGGACGGACGTAACCTTTTCCCTAGCTGCTCGTGGGAACAACAATGACAACACCAAACATAGTTGTAGTAAGTGCGGTTCAAAACAATCGAACGCGCAGGGCTCCCGACAGTGGGTCGGACAACAATGCCGACTATCCTATAGTTGGGGGAGCCAATCAAGACGAGGTCAATGCGATTGACCGGCAGAATCTCGTTACTTTTAAGTGGACGGATCGACTCAGGGACGACCTGCTGGAGTGCTATGATACCAGTATGACCCCTGAACGAAAAGGTTACATGGCACGACTGCATACTCTGT
>CAKNWW010306755.1:1130-14738 GCA_932074435.1 Andricus kollari | reverse complement strand
CTCAGAAAGTGAAATATTAAAATTATTATTATTGTATGAAATCTTTGATAGAAAATAAAATGAGATTTTTATTACAATTTTAATCATTGATTTAAAACAGAAAAAAATTGGGTTGTCATAGAATCATTGTATCGATGATTTTGAAATCTTTTTTCATGTTTCAAACTTATCACTATTGAGGCAGCACTTATATTCATCAGTTCCAGTTTTCTTAAGCGACGAAAATTATTATTTAACCTAAATTTTAAACAAAATTAAAAACTTTTTTGTCTTTAAAAAAGCCTTTTTTGAACCACCGTATTGGTAAACTTCGGATAAGTTAAAATAAAAGTATCTACATACTTTAAAGCGCGAGAATTTTAATTTAGTGTATTTAATTTTTTAAAGTAAAAATTGAAATATTATGTTTGTTCATTTATCGTTTTTAGTTCAAAATGCAATTATTCATTTCGTTCCTTCAAAATGGCGGATGTTTGAACAAAAAAATGTTATATTCATTGAAAAATTTTGTGTTCACACATCCGCCATTTTCTTGAAAATTAACATTTTTACTTAATTCTTCGTTGAAGTACAAGGGAATATCAGTTTTTAACTAATCCCGTTGTATTTTTTGGTTTCAGATGATCCAGTCATGAGTTACGATGCGCACCTCAAAACACATTTTTTTTACTGGACCTCTGGCAGATTATAACTATAACTTGCTTGTTTATCGATATTTTTATCTTAGAAAATTTCTGCAACTTCTTGTAATGTTTATTATTCGAACTGCAGAACATTTGTCAATAGGTAATAAGACCGGTTTTCAAAAAAAATTCTTTAAAAAATCGTTTTTTTTTTTTTGGTCTTGCGACTGACCCTAACTCCTTGAACAATTTGTTATTGTTTTTAGCAATTTTCTCTCAGTATAGAGTTAGAAAGTCGCGGCTTTTTCCAAAATTTTCAACTTATTATCAACTTTTTAGTTAGAAGGAATCAATAATAAATTAAATTTTACACAAATAATTGGTAAAACAATTTATTATTATTTTCCACAATATTCTTTTAGAATAATTCTAGAAAGTGGCAGTTTTTAAAATAATTTTTCACTTTTTATCCACTTTTCAATATTATGAAGTACTAATGGATGAAATTCAACAAACATAATTGTTTAAACAAATTACTATTGTTTAAAACTATCTTCTTTAGTAATGCTAGATAGTTGCGGTTTTTGACATTTTTAACTTTTTGTTCACTGTTCACATTTGCATTAATTATTACCTCACTTTAAGTACAACGTGGAGTATAAGTTAATATTTTCAGAAAAAACCGCAAGTATCTAGCATTATTCAAAGACAATATTATTAAAAATAATATTAAATTGTTTAAACAATTATTTTTGTAAAATTAAATTAATTAATTATTACCTCACTATAATTGAAAAGTTGAATGTAAGTTGAAAAATTCGGAAAAACCGCGATTTCTGAACTCTGTTCTAATTAAAAATTCCTAAAACTATAATAAATTGTTTAAATGATTGATATAAACATCAAATTATTAAAAAAATGTAGTATTTTATGTACTGTAAAAAATTAGCGCCAAAAATTCGCAAACCCCAATTATTTACTTATGGGATTTTTCGGGACCCTATAAAACAGACTTCTCGGGGCGATATTTAAACAATAAGATATGATCCATATTCGAAATGGGAAATCCCATTTTTATATTTACAGGGTTTCCAGAGCACATTGTAAAATAGCTTTAAAAAAAATTTAAGAAAATCGAAAAGTGGATTTTTTTTCATAATTTGAGTTTAAACATTTGTTTCTAAAAAATCCATAAATTTACAAAATTTGTTTGTTTTAAAAAATGTATTATTTTAAACTGCGTCTTATTATGACTAATTAAAAAAATACATCTTAATATCTTCAAAATCACCGAAGTAATGCAAGCTTCAAAAAAAGGAGAAATATCCCAAATGGAGAATATTTACTTAAAATCACTTTGTCTAGTCTCTTCTGGGCATTATATATTATAATGCTTGGGAAATCTGTATAATTGAGAGTATTAAATACTTTTCCTGGACTCTGTGCAAGATTTTAAGGAAATTTTTTTACCTTTGATGGATTTTCAGATACTTTTAGGAAAATTTTGAATAATTTTCATAAATATGTAGAAGTTTTGTAAAAATTTCAAACATAATTTGAATTTGAACTTATTCCAAAAAAGTTTAAGCAATATGTAGAGTTATTAAATAGTTAAAGCATTCTAAGTGTTTTGAAAAGTTTGAAGATATTACAACAATTTCCTTAAGATACCTGGGAAAATTTAAAATAATTTTTTATTTTGGAAAAATAATTTTAAGAGAATATTTTTATAAAGATTTGAAAACGAACACAGTTCTTGATGTATAAATAGCAATTGAACAATTATTAATTCTTCATGACTTAAAATTAAATTAATTAATTTACTGATATAAAAAATTCTCAATTCAAAAAAGAATTATTATTGTTCAACTTTCATTGTTTCTGACATAAAATTTCTCAAAATGATATAACTTTGTAAATTTACAAATTTGTTTATTTGTTCTTCAATTTAGAGAATTGAATATGATAGCGTCGAATAAAAAAAGGAGCGTTTGAATAAAAAAATTTTTAACCGTTAATTTTAAAAGTTTAAAATTCAAAAGGGTTTCTTTTTCAGTGTTTTAATTTGATATTCAGTTTTTATAACTTCAAATGAAAACATTTTTAGCTTCAAGAGTTTCAGTTTTTCAATTTCAATAACCGTCAAAAATTGTTGTGACCCGGGAAAACACCGAGAAATGACCGCTAACTTTTTTCCCGGAATAAAACTGTCACCGACAACACACCGGTAAGCACACAATGCGTTGCAACGCGCACACTCGCTGTGCACATAAACTGTAGAGGGCCGTGCTATAATGTGCTCACAGTATTCCATTGCGGCGAAGCAAGGGTCGCATGCTGAATGCACTGTCTACACTGACTGCTCTCTTGATTGCCCGCTTGACTGCTCGTGATTACTCACAATCTCTCGTTGACGCCTACTGACTCTCTCGCGATTTCGGAATAGTTTAAGAGATTTCTGCTGATTTCACTAAATTTTCACTAATTTCAAAATATCGGATCTTTTTCAAAAGATCCACTCAGTTTCCGCTGATTTCAGATGATTTCACAAAGTGTTATGCTTGTTGCATTTGATTTCATATCGACTTCAAACGCTAAGACCCCGCAGAATGCGGTAATTCTCGAGTTTGCGTAGTGCGAGTAGGCCAGCAGGTGAAAAGAAAATAATTAAGACAGATGCTAAAAAAGAATGAGAGTAATTTAATAAAAAAATTAAATAATCAATTCTTTTTTAACCCTAATTAGTCACCTGGGGTGTAGCACACCCCACGGGCTTTCTGATTTTTCATTACAGTTTCTATAGATCCTTTTCGTATTTTTGATGCCATTTGCCTGTTCGTTTTTATTTCAGGAACGTGATATACACCCAACAAAATAAAAACACAAACGAACATATCCTACGTATGCATCGAGATGTCAAAATATAACATAGGGGAGTGGGTATAACACGCGACTGCGAAAACAGCTCTGCGCATGTGCGAAATACTGAAACGAGGTTTTCAGCCATGGAAAACATTAACGAATTCTTGGACGTCGCTCGTCCCACCTCTGATCACCAAACACATAGGGTGATACTACTCCTTACTATTCCTTCGTGAATATATCTTAATTTTCAGTGCAGACCAGTTCACCAGTGCGCATGCGTAGCACAGTGAGTTGTAACCGAACTACGAGGTTTGAGCAACCGAAATGTTACAACCAGACATGTTTAGTCGTCACAACGATACCAGTTAGGTTGCCACAAACCATTGTCCGGTTCAGGCAGCCGAAATAGTGCCAACCAAACATAGTTCTGTCAGGGCAAACAAATCATTTCTTTGCGTGTAGGGGTATTTTTTTAATACGTTTCTTTTATTCTCGAATGATGGTCAACTTTTGAATTGATAGGATGGATAATAGAAAAATCAAAATGTGCATGTATCCTCCATACTTACCGTTCACCCCATAAATCTCTCTAAACAAACCACTCCACTAGTGAAAATAAGTGAGATGCTTAAATGATAGTTTCCCTATGCTATCCTTCAAGGGATCCTGTAAAGGAATTCCGCATTCAATTTTTGACGGGACGATTTAATATTTTAGTGGAGCATTTCTACCCAATCGCATTTACAGGAGGGTTGGCAGGTACGGAACAAGAGACAGGAATGGTTACCCATACCCATACGATAAACAGTATACAAGATAGAAATGCAGAAAGACGGGTGCAGACGGGTTAGTGAACAGGTGGATGGTTGCCATACCGCTGCGAGGGGTTGGTTGAGGGGCAGTGACTATTCGTGCAGAACGGCGGATATTCAAAGAAGCCCGATCGCACGGCTTCCTTCCTACGTGGAATGGAAAAAGTTGGTCATGGTTGGGTGGGATTTGTGGTGGTGGTGGAGGAGGGGGGGGGGGGGGGAACGTGAAATCGAGGAAAATTTATGAGAGCGGTCCATTGAAATTCCGCCGGTTGAAGTTTCACCGACGACCGCAGGCGGCGCGATCGGTGAAATAATGTCGTCCGGTACACGGATGACGTATATATGCATGTATATATACACGCTATACGCGCCGGAACTTTCGAACGGGACTCCATGTCCGGTGGTCCTCGACGTGGTTAATCATGAACGAAAGAGAACTGTAGGTGCGTCGGTGTGCGTCTTTATACGATGATGCAGAGGAGTGGCGATCGTGTCGAGTTATCGATTTCTTGGCTAACCAATATGACCGTGGCACGATTTTATGAACAAATGGAAAGCCTGCTTAATCGAATTGAAAATGGTAGAAGCTTCATTACATTGGACCATTAACTCCAACCTAGAATGCAATTTCGCGCGTAGCATATGCACCGAAATTTAGACCCATACTCTGCGTTTGCACTCGTATAACGATTTTCATACTTTTCATGTTGGCTGTAAAAAAAGAGTGAAAATAATATAATATGTGCGCTTATGCTGCCCTACAATGAAAATACATAGGAAACACACCATTTTTCGAAAAATGTCCTCTGACTGACATCATTAAAATTATAATTTGCAATTATTTGTAATAAATATTTTAAATTACGAATATTGAGCAAATAGACAGAACGCAATGCGAAAATATATGCAACGTACTTTTCAGTGCCTTGTAAGAGAAGTCTGACAAACGTGGTCGAGCGCGCTTCTTATTACAAAATCAAAACTCCACATATGCTCTACGTAAAATATCAAGTTGTAAATATGTCGAGTCGAACAAAGATGTCCAAGCATGCATATTACCCAAAAAGGGTACTTGCATTAATGAAAATGTGTTCCTGTAATAAAGTTCTTGGCCAAGCAGTTTTGGTTCAATATCTCCGTTCAACCTAGACAGCACTTAGATATCTTTTTAGTATGGACGACAGTATGGCACTCCCCAAATTATGATGCGTTTTTCTTGAAAAGCGGTTTTTTGCAAACTCTAATTTAAAAAAACTCGTTTTTCAACCTAAATGGTTCGTCTTGGACTTGAAATGAGGGTTTTTTTCATGCGGACGTCCAAAAATATAAAGATATGCATTTTATTTCAAAAGTGCAAAAACCCTAGGTGCTATGTTGTTATGCTAGGTTTCGAGCAGGAGCTTGATGTATTCCAAGAGTTAGTTGAAAATGTGTCGTTAGAAATCAGCGAAAGCATTACACTTGATATAATTTCTTTTTATATTTTACCTTAACAGGCTGAATGACGCCGTTCTTTAAGGATAAGAAATAGGTTTTACTGGCGCAATGATTGGCAAAGAACAATAAATGTTGTCATCGACTGAATGAATATGGGATATTCGAAACGATTTGCAGAAATGCAGAGCATCGCAATTTTTTTCGCTTTTTGGTCTGTATATAGACCTAAGGAGTGAATCAAATCAAAATAGGAATTTCAAAGGAGGGCCATAAGCCTCTTTTCAGCATAGAGAATTTTCAAACTCTATTAGTCTGTGAGTTTTTTCAACCAATTTAGAAAGGATGCTCGTCGCTAAAAAACTCTCTCAGGGTGTCTACTTGAATGGGAAAAGGCCTTGAATTTTTTTCACCGGGAAAAAACGTGGAATTTGATTCAGCGAACCGAGATGTTTCATTCAATTGTACTAAAATGAATATTAAAAGTGTTTTGACATTTTATTACTCTCAGTCTGCTCAATAACGAAAACAGAAGAAACAAAGTGTGAATCAAATACTAATTTCAGGGTTCCATTTACCTGAAAAAGTTACTCGTGGTAGTGTGAATGCCACACTGCAACAAGCGAATTTCTTAATTATCCCTATGTCTAAAGGTAATGTATCCATGTGTTGGAGGGTACAAAGTGCCGATCACTTCCCAGGTGGAAATACACCACAGGCGCAGTACCGGCCCAATGCAGATCGCCGGAGTCCCAGTCCTGGGCCATCTGTACAGGGCCAGTACTGGCTGGTAATGCTCCGCAGTACTGGCGTGCGGAACTGGCGCGGTACCGCACACCAGTACTGGTTCTACATTGGAAAACTGCTGGCATACGAAAATGCCGGAGTTAATTTTATAAATGATAAAAAAGCCTTCAATTGTTTTTATGACGCATCTACCTTATCCATTCATCATCATACGACTGCATATCGTCCGAATATTATTTACAATTACAAATATGTAGATTTCCTTCCAACTTTATGGTTCATTTTAACACCCATTATTGACATACTCTAAAGGTATGACAAAAAACGTATTTGAAAAATAAATATTAATTGATTGCGAGTATTTTGGTTATAAATATTATTGGTCCTGCTTAGAATGAATACATAAATTACAATTTAAAACATTATATTACAAATGAATATTCTAACGCTGCGTGATTTCGAACCTACATATGTACCTAAATGTATAGTCTCGCAGTCGACAGTCATAAACATTACTCTATACCTACAGAATTGAAAGTTAATGAAAAAACCATCCTCATAAGCTGCAGCTTAAAAAAGTTGAAACAACAATTTTTCATCTCTCTTTTTCTAATTAATTTTTTTATTGATATACGACTTCATGTAGTAGATGTCAAATAAATGAACTGTTAACAGAAATATAAATAAAATAATTTTTAAATAAATCATTCGAATCGATTACAATTTTTCTTCGTGTAATTTTTAGTTTTTTCGCATTTTAGACCATTCTAAAACTTTTTATAATGACATTGAATGTCATTTTTGATGAGTATTAAAAATTTTTATCGCCGGAACTTAGAAATTTTATCGCGAACTGCGATAATTTTTTTAATAACAAATTTGTTTAAACTCTCTTATACCGTTTTGCTTTTTAGGTCTTTTAGATCAGTTTACCATGATTAAGAATTACATCAAATGTAATTTTTTCGGAATATTTACAATTTATCATTAAGATGGACCTTACAATTTTTTCTTAAAAAAAAAAAAAAACAAGAAAAAAAATTGTTTTCGCGATAGTTGTATTAATAGTTTTTCGACATTTTAGAACACATGAATCATATTTTTAAATGTATTTTTTCATTTTTTAAATATTTATACTGTTGGCATAGTACTGCCCCGATCGTCGGGCCAGCCTTCAACCAGTACTGGGCGAATTGCCGATTATCTGTACTGATGATCAGTAATTGTCCAGTACTGCCAGGTGGTGAACTCCGGAGGACTAGAGAATTTTCCACCTGGGATTGGAGTACAAAGTATGGGTTACTTGGGGTACGAAATGAAAAACAAAGCAACTCGGCACTTTGTACCCCAAATCCGAGAGATATTCAAATTACGTCGAAAGTAAAGTAAACATCGTTCTAATTCTACCTGCAACAAAATTTATTTCTGCGTTTTTACTGTGAAACGAAGAATGAAAAATACTTTACTGTCCATTATAACAATAATTCAAGTGATGCTATTTAAATTTTTTGTAATCATTTAGAAACCTTGACATTCTTAGAAATTTTGAAATACGGTGTTCCCTCTTACTCGTAAATTAGTATTCGTCTGAAATTGTAAATCTATATTTCTTAAATCGAAGGGAAATAGATTTACGATTTAAAGTAATAATATACAAAAATTGTACGTATGATTTGAAAGAGGGGATTTTTGAAGATATATCAATTGTAATTCTGCATTAGAAAAGGGAATTTTGTAAAAGAATAATTATAGTAGTTCTGACTTTGGACTGCGAATTTTGTAAATAATGATAATTTTGAGTTGGATCAGGAAAATTTTCAAAAGAATTATAGTTTTAAACTGAAACGGAAAAATTTTCGAATAGAATTATGATTTTGAGTTGGGACATTATCAGACCGGGAAAATAAAAAATGGACCAGGAATTAAAATTTATCCGTCTGGTAGACCCTCTGTCCTTGACTTTCTGTTTTTAAAATGATCGTTTATTGTTAAACTAGTCCGATTTAATGGAAATTTAAAAATAATATATTTGCCGATAGTTGCCAATCATTCGGTAAATAATACCGTACATTAGGATGGATAGAAATAAAAACAAATTTTATAAATTGAAAATATTTAACACTAAAAAGTTTCCTTTTGGGTCCCTTATAACGTGTATAAAAATTTGAAATAAATCGATTGATATCTTGAGGTTGGGCGGAGTCGAAATAGCATAAAAAAATTTTTTAATCGAAAAGTTTTGGAAAAATCTGGAATATTATTTTTGTTTCTTAATCTGTGTAATATGCCTAATTTTTACAATTTTTTCAGATTTTTTAGTTCAGTTTATATAGGAGAAATTTAATTTTTCATGGAGACCTGAAAATGAAAAATATCTAGAAGCTCTAAAAATTATAAATAATTTTTTTCAGCATGGAAAAACTTTCTTATGTTCGAAATCTACTTCCAAAAAAATTGAGAACATTAGATTGTTAAAAATGAAATAATTTCAAAAATGCAATAACTTGTCATTTTTAACGACCTAATCTTCTTAATTTTTTCAGAAGTAGATTTCGAATATAAGAAAGTTTTTCTATGCTGAAAAAAATTTATTTATAACTTTTAGAGCTTCTAGATTATTTTTTTTTCATTTTCAGGTCTCAATAAAAAATTTAATTTCTCCTATATAAACTCAAATAAAAGATCTAATTTTTTTAAAAATAGGCATATTATGCAGATTAAGAAACAAAAATAACATTCACGATTTTTCCAAAACTCTGCGATTAAAATTATTAGATGTTAGTTTCTGATCAGTGCAGTAAATATATATGAAGATATATGAAGATGGGGAAGATTGGGATGATGAGATTGGGATGATGAGAAACTAGAATATAGAGACAAGGATCAATGAACTAGGCTTCCGTGCGGAAATGTTCTAAGGGCGGGAAACAAGGGTTTGAAAGATGTAAGGTGTAGATTATGTGGAGAAGTTGAGGAGAACTTCGAGCATACAGTAAGTTAAATGGTAGCAAAAGAATTGATAGATAAGTTCTGGGTGGAAAAGTTAGAGCAGTGGATAAATAACAGCTGTGGAAGTGAATTATAGAACAAAATTCGCTCAGCATTAGCAGCGAAACCGAGTCGCTGCCTTTGCAGATATGCATGGGAATTTGAAACGGTTGCTAGGGAGTCAGAAAGGAAAAGAAGAGAGGAGGATGATGCGAGAGACCAAATGTAAAATAGTTTAATAGTGCGTAATACTTTATGTGTAATATGAAATAGTCTATATAATAGTACATTATGCAACAAGGGGCGAAAGTAGCCTGGTGTTGCATATAGTATTTTATTCCACTCTCGACTGAAAGTCCACTTTTTGGCCCTGAAAAGCGGGGTCGAAAGAACTTCGCATTCTTAGGAGATTTTTTGAAAATTAAAAAAAAATTTCGAAATTTTTGAAAATTTCTGGAAAAAAAAATACTTTTGACCCGCTAAATTTTACTTTCGCCCCGCTAAATTTTACTTTTGCCCCGCTAAATTTTACTTTTGCCCCGCTAAATTTTACTTTGGCCCCAATAATTTTACTTTTCCCCGCAAAAGGTGTGGAATACGGGTGTGGAATAAAATAGATAAAAGAGCATGCGTATGTTTATTACGAGAAGTTGTAGGCTCCGAAAGCTACGACCTTGGTTCCTTAAAGCAACCAATTCCGACGCAACTGGAACGTTTACGTCATCCACTTCTGCTCCCTCTGTCCTAGAAGGTAAGCAAAAGCGGGAAATTTACGCGAGAGAACGCCGTTCAACACTGTTTCTTGGAGTCAGGTCTCTAGCCGCGGATGACCTTACGCGGCAGACGGGTCAGTTGGAGATGAAGGTTTCACCTCTGGATACTTTTTTAGATCTACCAATCTTTATAGAATGTTATGAGGAACAGTGTTGACGAACCAGATGAAGTGATCCCAGAAGAACAGCCTTTTGCATCCGGTTTGCGATGGAATGAGCCTGACGCTGGCAAGCCGAAATCTCGTTGAGTTGGCTAAGAAATGATGCTTTCATACCTCCAAGACAGCCAATTATGAGAACTACAAGATGGACTTTGTACCCTTGGTACAGCCTGCTCAGCTCGAAAAGAAGTGCTTGACATTTCGCCCGTTTTGGTTTCTCCTTTGCCGTGATATTACCATCGGCTGGTGCCGAGAATTCAATCACGTAAATGATCTTGGTCTTCAGATCTTGGAGGACAACATCAGGCTTCGTAGGACTGATACGTTGAGTGGTGGAGAATGAGAAATTCCAGTAGATCTTACACTGATCATTCTCCACAACGGACTTGAGTTCTCCCTAGGCGTATGGGAAGACGACCAATAGATCACCACCATAGAAGGGCCTAAGATGGTAACGTAACACTTTTAGAGCCGCATTATGTCTCTCGATGTACCCGTAACGTGCATACTTTGAGCATCCACTGGGAACATGCCCAAGTGTTTCTGGCTCTTGCTTACATGCTCGGCAGTTAGTATCGCCTACAGGTATATTCATTATGCGGTCGCGGTAAACTAAGGTATCTATAACGCCGTCTTGACAGGCAAAAAGAAATCCCTCAGTCTCCGATCTCAATCCAGCAGACTTGAGAAACATGTTGAACAGACCCATCGAGAGCTCTTCTCTACGTATGATGCCGTAGAATTGACCATGAAGGGGTTTGACAACATGTTCTCTTAGTAGAAGCGTATGTTCTGCTTCCTGTACATGAATAGCTTGCGGTATTCCAATATATGTATATGTTTCTCCATTACCAAGATGTTGAATGGTATTTCCGCCTATGAGTTGAATATCCCGATCGTCACTCGATGGTGTAGTTTCTAGTCGTCCTTGCTGTAGGTGGACGCAGGCACACTTTTCCAGTCCAAAGCTCATGCCAATCGCTTCAGTGTACCTATTCACTGCCTTCACAAGGATGTTAAGATCCTCTTTCGAGGAAGCAGAGTTTAAGGTCGTCCCTGTATAAAAGGTGATTGACCTTATATTCTCTTCTGTTTGGCGGGCCACATAGGTATCCAGCGCTTTTCCCTCGGAGGACAATAGATAGAGGCAAGAGGGAGATGCAGAAAAGTATCGGACTTAGAGAGTCTCCTTGGAAGACCCCTCTCTTATATGTGATATAGCTGGTAGTCACTTGCCTTTTATCAGGTGTTATGATAAATCATAATCGAATGCTTTACGGTAGTCAATCCAAGCCATGGACAGATTGCGTCGATACCTGATCGAGTCTTGGGTAATACACCTGTCTATTAACAGGTTCTGCCTGCAACCTGCCAGCCCTCTCTTGCATCCACGTTGTTCAATTATTGCACTCCGTACCGGCTAGATAGATGGTAATATCCGCTCTTTGAGGATGCCAGTGAATAGCTTGTAGTTGGTGTTTAATCAAGCTATGGGCCTGTAGTTCTGTGGACTTGACAATTCTCCGATCTTAGGGATCAATACTGTGCGTCCTTCCACTAGCCACTGCGGAATGGGTTGTTCTCCGTTTAAGAAAGTAGTAAATATACGAGCTAGATTTTGATGCGTAGAAGTGAACTTCTTCCACCAAAAGTTGTTGATTTTATCTGGCCCTGGCGCTGAAAAGTTCTTAGTTCTAGCGATGACTTTCTTCACTTCTTCAGCAGTAATTAGTGGACACTCTTCCTCTGGAGCCTGCAACCTTTCTCTTTCGCAAAAGTTACGAAAGAGTGATATATCTGAAGCGTCTTCATTTAGCTGACAAGTATCTCCATACACTTTCTCCCAGAAGACTTGAATCTCTTCTCGACTAGGCGGATTTTTAACGGCACGTGCCGTGCTATTGAACAGACGGGAAGGATGAGTAGTGTTTTGAATTAATGACGGACTGGCGTGGGATAGCGAAGGAATCATATTGAGCAATGTTAAAGTCCACAAAAATGAACCAGACAATTTCTCACCGGGATCCTGCATTTCTAGATACCTTGTATCGATTTGGTTCAGGATACGAGTCCTCGATGCTATCCAATGCAGCACTCCCTCGGTGTCCAAAAAATGGTTTTGGTTGTTGGTGAAAATTGGCACAGATGTAGCCTCCGTAAGCTACGACCACGATCGTTCACCGAACGATCGGTCCCGACGCGATCGGAGGTGAAGAGCCACTGACTTGAATTTACGGACTCAGAAACCTGAGTTTTCTAGCCGGCGCACAATTGATCTCTTATCGTTGCAACCCCGAAAACCAGCCACCCAGCCTACACCTTGATAGTAGCTGACTCTCTCTGGGCAGGGAGCCCGGTAGTCCCCACACCAAGGTACCATCAAGCGACAACATGACTCACTACTCAAGCCAAAGGTAGCCCCCAAAACTCATAAACAGAAAAGGAACCTTGAACGAGAAGAGGCATTGGGAGGATGCCATGCGATGATCAATGAAGCCCGAAGGTCAATCAAAAGAGAAACAATAACATCAAATAAATTATTAACAAGTAGAAAAGGTGGAATTTTACTGAATCCATTTTACTCGCCGTTCAAGACGCTGTTTCGCTGTTGAAAGAGATCTTATTTTTTGCGTCCAGTGCTGCTTGATGGTCAAAAGTTTACAATTGTTCAGCGTGTGATTTGCTTTCCTGAAGTTTCGAGCAAGTGCCCTAGCCTTTGAAGTGAATTTTTTATTTGATGTTATGTAGCTAATCACGCACTGAATATGTTATGCATGCCGTCTCGCCGTTTTAATTTTGAACTGAAGCTGTGCAATACGCTCGCGAGTCTTACTCAGGCGTACTGAAGTATCGTTACTTCTATTGTCGCTAAGCAGAGAGACCGCCTTCTCGTAAACTGTACAGTTCAGATTCCAGAGATTAACATCTGCGGGGAGCAAATCGGGGAGAGCATTATTAGCTTCAGATAATTCGTTCATCCTGAGAAAGACTTTTTGGTGGATAGATCTCCTACTTCTCATGTACGCATTATCGGCTATCTGCAAAGGTGGTCTTGCTGAAACGGGTGGTATGTTCGCTGGAGGATGTTGCTCTTCTTCTTGCCGAAGAAGAGCTTCATATCCGTTTTTGCGCAAAAAGGATACCTGATCTCTTAAATACTGAGGCGTTTTATGAGCATATTCCGGGTGCATATTGACCCAAC
>CAKNWW010306753.1:766-10935 GCA_932074435.1 Andricus kollari | reverse complement strand
TATTGAAAAGTTAGATTAAGTAAATCATTTCAAACTTCAATCATTCAAAAATGTCCAATTTTAAATTGAAAGTGTTCACTATCAAAGAATTTAAAATATTCAGAATTGAGTAGCATTTCAACTCGAATAGTAATCAGCAACTTGAGGCCATTTGGTCAATTTGTAATGCTTAGTAAGAAACTTGTTGATTTTTAAAGGCTGCAAATTGAGAAAAGTTAAAAATTTGTATAACTTTTTTTTGCGATGTGAGTGATACGATAATGTTTTTACGCATTTTGTATTTTTTTGGGAAATAAAAATTAAGCCTTCATGTTTCTTTGTAATTTCTTTGAAGTCTCAAAACGAGTTGAACTAGACGGAGGGAGATCTTGCGATATCCATTTTCATACTCAAGTTTAACCGCATGCACGTAATCCGCTCACGAATAGGTAAATGTATTCCTTCGCGTGTCGTTAGCATCGTTTCCGCTTTTATTCGGTTGCAGGGGCAGTGAATTAATTTTCAGTCAATTTTCATACCCTACACTCTGTATTTTTTTAAGTTTCTAGCCCGGCTAAGAACTAAGTACTGATCTTTAATATTTCTTTATATAGGTACTTAGCTTTTTATTCGAATCAGAGAAATTCAACTGATTGGATCAGTAGAAGTTTTGTTATACTTAAAAGTATTGAATCCGCTACATCATTAATCCTTTCTTTACTGATTTACTTCAGTGACAACTTTCTTCCAGTCCTTCACTAACGATCACTAATTAAAATTTCGGTATCATACCGATATTGTTTGAGATAATTGTCATCCATTCAGAAATTTTTTACATCATGACGAAAGACTTTTAACACAATACGAGAGCAAATAAAATTGTAATTTCGGATACTGTAATTTTCAAATGAAAGTGAACTAAACTTTGCTAAACTACAAACGAGAAACGAATCTCTTACTTGTGGCATGCTTTCGGCATGCCCTAGTTACAGTAATATATGAAAATTACTACTGTGATTTATCGATAACTAGATAATACAGAACAATGCTACAATTTGCCATATCAGTATTCTAAGCGTGCCGATTATTTATCATTTTTTGATTCTTGTTTATTTTTTACTCATTTAGTTAAATTTTATTATAACTTTGCTTAATATATTATGCGGAAAAGAACAAATCGATTTAAAACTTTCAATTCGAATTTAACTGAAGTGGAACAATTTTAATTTGAAAGCTTTTGACGTCTCATAGCCGTCTAAGTGCCATATTCCTTTACTGTGAGATTTGCGTGCGAGAATTTGTTATTCTCGCACAGTTGTGCTTAAGCACAAACTGAAATAACTGTAGTTTTGTCGAAATTATAAAACTTTTAGGGATTCTAGTTTCTTATTGTTTAGTTTTTGAGTTTTTTTTTTGTTTCATCAGCAACTAAATGCAAAAAAATTGCATTTAACTCAATCCAAAAGATATGATTTTTGTAACTTGTTACAAAATGCTTTGTTAAACAAATTCTGTTTTTTCAATTTATAATTAGCTGTTATTGTTCATTGTCATAAAATATGGTGAATCGGTGCGTGTGGGGGAAACCGTCTCACATGCAACTTTTTTTTTATAATTTAAAGGTTTCATAATTATTGAAGGGATCAAAGTCTTTCACCACGGAAAAATTTGTAGATGTCATGCTAAATTGAAACTTAAATTTAAGTCAAAATTTGTAGTTGGTTAGAAATTCAGAAAAATATGATAAGTTTTAATCCAAGTTTTAAAAACTTACAAAAGTTTAAAAACTAGTTCTGCTATTAATTCCATATACTTTAATTTCAAACAGGCCCTTATAATTTGTTTGGTTGCAAGGTAAACTGTTAAATCAATGATAAATTTGAAACTTCTGTCAAAGTTAATCCTATTTCATTAGCGCCATATTCAGAGTTCCAACATTCTTAATTCAGCTATATAATATCTTTGGTTCAACGATTTATTTATGTGATTCATGAAGAATAATACTTATAATAAATTCTGCTGCAAATCCCTGTTTTAAACACTTTACTAATATTGTTGGTTCGCTTCTAACAATATTTGTAGCTAGATTGATGATAAATATCACTGATTTAGCTATAAATTTTTGCGTCCTCTATTCCCCAGCGTTTTTCCTTTTTTCGAATTCCCCTTTTGCCTCTATTCTCGAGAAACTTCTCCCTTTTCTCTTTAAGTATACGATATTTAAAACTATAACATTATTTGAATTATGCGGGAAATTCTCTAAAATTAGTCATGTGCGTACAAGAACTATAAGAATTATTTTTTGTTTTACATCTACAAAATTATTAAATATTCGTAACTAGAATATGCTGCGCGTGTAGTGGAGTTTGTTTTAACTCACAGAATTATGTATTATTATTAATTATTCTAAATAAATTATTTATGAATAAATAAAGTACAAAATAAAAAAACAATATACCACAACACAAATATAACCATATAAATGTACCAAGTTTCAAGTGCTGAAAACTTATTTCAATGGTCCATTCAAAATAAACGCTCTTGAAAAGACTTGAAGCTGGAACATTGTTTGCAGAAACAAAAATAAATATTATCGACCCTAATGCCAATTAAAAAATATTCTTTACAATTATTTTAAAACACGTTGAGAATATTAAAACTGGGGAAAGAAGTTATTAGTCAATATAAATCTGGAACACTAAAAAAATATGTAGTAATTTTAAAAAGAAGTATTAGAAGGCAGAGTTGAATTCTCTAAATTGAGCCACCTTGAATTTCAAATCCGTATAGGAGTGTTCAGCAGTCCCAATTTTTTTTTAACTCTTACCCATAAAAAATGTACAAATGTTTATTTGACCAATTTCAAACTAAACTATTTGGGATTTAAATGAAACTGTAATAAAATATTTTTACGCGGAGTCCAATACAAATTAAATATTTTCGACATTTAAGTATTATTTTAGGTGCTCAAATTTGAATTATTTTTAATTTAATTTTAGGAGCATTAAAAAGTGTAGTTTAAAATTTACGTTCAAAGCATTAACTTATAGTAAGGACGAAATGTCAAATCTTGAAAAGAAATACATTTAATTATTTAAAGTATCACGATTTAATTATAATGATGGAATTTTTAAAAGAGAAAATATTCTTGATTATGAAAAAGATTTTAAATATATAATAATTGTTTATTTCACCAATTTGATTTTTTGTCGGACTTTTTCATATTGCCGTGAATAGATTATCAACGACCTAAAAGTGCATATATCTAAATTTAAAAAATAAATTATTTAATGGCATAATTCATTAAAAAATGAATAAGAATTATTTAAAAATATAACATTTCTTATAAAAATATTGTTTCTTATTTTCTACGTGTAAAAAGAAATGCTTAATTTTTTCCCTATTTTTCCTCTCTTTCGTACAAAAATGATCCTATTTCCCCTTTTTTGAGCTTTTTCTGTCCTGTGATCCCTGTCATTTATAATTGAAGCCTATATTTACTTTACAATAATTTTAAGACAAATTTTAAGATTAGCGATTGTTTTCTTTTTGACAAATGTTAAACTTTATTTTAAATCTTGTTTCGTGCACATAAACAAAATATATCCAAATTTTTACATGAACACATTATATTTTTTGTCCTGAAGAATGATTTTCGTGAGAATTTTCGTTTTTGTGGTGGAAAACAGCTCATATAGTATTTTGTTATAAAACAATCGAAAAATTGTTTCCCTTCATATTCACTCTGTTTAAGAGATTCAAAATAATTTTCACGTAAATGATAAATAATTGTTCATGAATTAAATGTATGTTTGTGCTTTATAGTACGAAAGAGGGTCAAATAGAAGTTATGAATCTTTTAAGCGTTAATCAAGTTTTTTAAAATTTTAATGGATAACAAACACACGCATCATTCTTTTTTCCTTTTTATCTTTTTTTTATTCAGTTTTATTTTTCTTCTTCCGTTTGCTTTTCATTATTACAATCACAGTTTACAACCACATTCATAAAATCAAGTTAAAGTGCAATTATTATTCAGTGTGTAAATATTGTTATGTTATGATAATTGTATTATGTTATGCTAATTATATTACCATCGATCAGTACTTGTAAGTACTGCATTTTAAATATATATTTCTGTTCCTTCAAAGGGCTATTTTGTCCTAGGAACTTTCAAATTAAATACAATACAATACACAGCTTTTTCGATAAGCTCAAGAGATTTTGTAAATAAAGCTAGACTTTTCATTTTTAATTTCATGAATAGGAATTGTGAGTAATCTGTGAAAAGCATGTATATATTTATATTCTAATTTATAATCTAGTTGAAAAGGGGCCGGAAATATAATTTTGGTAGAGTTCCGGTTGGCCGAACACATTCGTGATTCTATCTTGGACCTGGCACAACATTCTTGCTAAACGTGAAAGTACATACTGTATTTGGTCGTGTCAGTGGAAAGTGATGTAATGAGCATTGCGTATGTGTTCCTGCTTTTTGTTTAGTCAGTAATTGACGCTTGTTACATCGCTAACCTATTATCATGAGCTGAAAATGAAAATTCTTAAAATCTCTATCACTGCAATTGATAACCACTTGTTGACATTTTTTAAAATCCAAAATCATCAATATAGCATAGCTTTTGAAATTGTAATACGAGGGTCCTCATAATAACTTCGTATTTTTTTTAATTCCGCGGTTTTTTTTTATTCCGAAATAATGTTTCCTAAAAAGCCATGAAAAGGGTGTTTTGAAGCCTTTAAATATTCTCTTCGTACTTTTGATGTATGACGTGTGCACAATGCAACTTGAAGATGATTCTTTCTACCTTGAATGCGAGTTAAATTATTGAATAGAAGCCTACTTTGAATCGGCCGAGCCGCTCTACTTTTCTCTTTTCTGCAGTTTCATGTTTTAAATATGCATTAGAAACTCGACTTTTCGTGAGCACATACACCAATTTATTCTCGGACCAATTCAAACGTTATTTACCCTGTCAGAAATTTAAATTTAAATGATTTATTGTACCATTTTTTCCAGGTCAACTCTACAAATATACGAAAATATTAGAATATATTTCAGCTTTTATATTCTTAAAATATTCAGTTTGCAATAAACTGAGGATATTCAATATATTAGAGGTTTTATGATCGAAATATTGATTCTGGTAGAATATAAAAAAAACTCAAGTGTATAGTTATTTATAGGTAGATTAAATCAACCTACTATATTTTCAATATAGTATTAATAGCGAATTTTTTTTCAAAATTCTTTAGCTTGCTTTAAAAACATATTGTTAAAGATATTCTGCTTTGATTTTCTTATAATAGTGAAAATAACTTACACTGATATAAATAAGAAAAGTTCAACCACCGTATTACTATTTTGAGTAATACTCTCCCTGATGGAAAAAATTTGTGCAAGAAAGTACAACATATCTACAACTGCAATTTTTTGTTAAAACATGTACCTTTTTGTAAAAAACGTACATAATTTAACAAAAAAAAAAAAATAAAAAAAAAAAAATTACATTCAAATAGCTATATTTTTCTTGTATGTTCTTGTAGAAAAGTAAAAACATTAACAAAAAAGTATGAGTTTCTACAATTCAAAAATTTGTATAACTTTTTATTAATATTTTTTTTGTAAAAATGTACAAGTTATTGGCAGAAAACTACAGGAGTTTACATTTGTTTAATTTGGATGTTTAAAGTCATAAAAATACTTTTGATTCTACGTAAAATATTGTCGATAATTAGAAATATTCAAAAAAAGTATAAGATTTCACCAAAGTTGAAATATTGGGAAACTTATTATTATTTTGTAAATACTGGTAGTTTATTGTAGAAATTTACAAATTTAAACAACAAAAAATATACATTTTTATAATATTATGATAAATTACAGATCAAGCAGCAATTTCAGTTCGGCAATATATTTTTTAATTAAAATTTTGCCTAGATATCCACATCTATCAAACATAATTTTAAATCAGAGATGTTATTAGTTTTCAAAATAATTTTTTGTAAATTAATTCAGAGACACAGTTCTCACTGTTGCATTCATAATAAAAGCGATGGATTTTATTAAATTATATTATATCAATTGTTTGAAACGCACCTAACTTCAGTTCTGTATCGCATCAAGAGTGGTTATCTTTAAAATAATATCAAAACTTATTAAAAATCCATTTCCTTAGATTGTTTGCGTTTTTTTAAATGAGTTTTAAAAAGATTCCAAAATAAATTAAAACTGGAAAAGATTTCAAAACGTTTAAAACAAAATGTAGATGTTTGGAGATTCCGAATAAAAAATTTAGAAGCCTCTCAAGAATTTTCAAAGGTTTCAAAAGAATACAAATTTTTCATCAAAACTTCCAGAAAAAGTAAAAATTATTAATTTTTTTTATATTAATTTAAAAAGAATATTTAAGAAGTTTTCCAAAATTAAAAAAAAAAGAATGTGTAGGATTTTAAAGCTATTTTTTAATCTGACAGGATTTTCGAAAAAATATTGAGAAAATTCGATTTCCAAGATAATAGCAAAATATTCACTAGATTCCTGGAAAATTTTCAAATATTATCTTCAAGAGTTCGAATCTTTTAATTTCAATGCCTGTGTTCAATTCTTTCTCAATTGTTCAATTTTTATTTGCATTCAAAAAGTTGATCTTTTTCGACCTAGGATGACAAATATTGAGAACATTGCAATGACATCATTTTAAATGATGATTGCTATATATTTGAAAAAAAACTTTAAACGTAAGGATTTATTCTTTAATAACGATTATTGTCTTTTAATATTCTACCATTCCTTTAAACTTTAAACATAGAAGCTTATATAAAAGTCATATGATTATAATTTTGGTTCAGAATTCACCTGTTTTGGTTAAAAATTATACTAGTTGGTTGAAAATTAAATTATTTTATTAAAAATTCAACTATTTTGTTAAACACATAAAAAGTCATCCTTTTTGGTTGAAAATTCATCTTTTATGGTTGAAAATTCTAAATATTTGTCATCCTAGGTCGAAAAAGAATAAGTTTTTGGCTGCAAGGCCTGTAAATTCCAGTAGATTCTTATAGTTTTAAATTGTTTTTGTACTTTTTTGTAAATTCTTGTAGGAAATTAAAACTACAATAAAATACAGCAATGTACAAAAAAGTAAAAAATTCGTCCGGGTAATAGAAAAAAATTGTAGTTTTATGTAATTTTGATTGTAATTTATTGCATTTATTTGTAGATTTCTGTAAAAATGGTTTTATTTTATTGTACTTTTTTGTAAAATTTTTTGACCAGGGTCTCAAATCATTATCGCCAAATTAAAATTATATTGCTCTTTAAATTTAAGTCAGTGAGATTTCGCTGACAAAATAGTTGAAGTAATCAGTTGAAACTGTTTTATCAGTTGAAATTCACTGATTAACTTCAATGCAAATATCATTAGTACCATTCAAATTGAGGGAGCATATTATACATATTTATATTTTTTATATCTTTTATCTATAAATTTGTATCAGAGACAAGTGAGTCAGTGTCTCCAATCAGTAATGGTTTTCACTCATTAATCAGTGGATTTAAATTAATATTTTGTGAATTTAACTGAATATTTAGTCGAACTATACTATCTCGATTCAGTGACCTCATTTTCACTGTTGTTTATTGTAAAATCATCAAGAATTTATTTTCTTAGTGAAATTTATGACACTTTTTATTCAGCTTTTTATGAGACATCGGACAAAACTTCCTTGGGCTGCCAATTTTTTAAACACATATTTTATGTACAAATCACTTTCCAGTATTTACAACAGGGATCCAACCGAAACTTTCATTCCATTTATTTACTACCAGTTAAGCAAAATAATTTAGTTCCAATTATAAAGTAATCTGAGATATTGTCTAATTTTGTCCAAATATAGAGATAGCAAATCAAAGTAAAGGCCATGTAATACTTACTCGATTCTTACCTTACTGATATTTCTTTCACAACTCACGTCCACTTGATATCTCAATTCGCGTGGACGTAAGTGGTTGCGAAAAAAATGACGGCGAGGCAGGAATCGGGTAAGTATGACATGGCCTTCAGTAAAAAATGATTTTTTTCATTAAGTAATGAAATTGAACGAATGTTTCGTTCAGACCCCTGATTCACATATTTAGTCACATTTTTTATGAACGTCGACAAAACTTTTCACACAGGCATGACAAACTAATCTGGACAATGAAATCAATTTATATTTATCTTCTTTTTATCAGGAGCTAGTTTGAACATCTCTATCTGTGGAATTATTTCCATGGGTAGAAAATCACTGTAGAGGTAACTGATCAAAATTTTATGGGGTACGTTTTGTCGTTCCATCATCAAATAATGTAGAGGAGCCCAACTCTTAGCACCGAAAGACATATCAGACAGCAGTTGACGATCATTTTCACTTATGTGCTTGGCGGATTTGGTATATGCCCTGCATTAATTAAGGACTCTCTTAAACTGAACCTGTGCATTTTCACTGGTTGAATTAGTCAGAAGAGAGCCATTGCGTATAATCACTTCAGAGACTCTCTTCCGACTTCACTGGAACTTGGATTTAGTACCGGTTTCGGGCATGGCTTTTAGTGGCCTTCTAAATAAATGCATATCGTCCAAACGTAAACAGTCAAGGCCGCATGAACGATTTCTGTTGGATTTCGACCCACGAGACAAGCTGATGCAACTAACGCGCTGGCAGTGCGGCCCTCGAGCGGGTTGTCACGCTTGACTGAGCACCGCCTCCCTTTCGGCCCCGCGGCTCCTATCATCACGAAACCTCCGCGGCATCAATTCTCGGAACGAAGTAAATCGGGACTGATTAGATCCAAGTTCCGGTGTATTTAAACTAGTGCATTCGAACTGTTTCAGTTTGGAGAGATGAGGAAATTAATCACTCTTCAATATGTCAAAACAGTTTTATAAGTACAGGGTGGCCACTGACCGGGGAAACCAGGAATTAGCCTGGAATTTTGAGTACCAGGAAATAGATAGGAATTTTTTGAAAATCGGGAATTTTTTAAATTTGTTTTTACATTTGCAATAAGTATCGTCTCCCTCTTCCAAAAAATGTGTTTGAAATTGTGCCCAGTATTACCAACCATATCCGTTAAAATATCGAAGATAATTTTATATTAGAATTTTAAAGTTAATGGTTTGTTAAAAATTAAATGTCCCTTTTTTACTGTATATTTAAGAATTTAAAGCTTATGTGGATTTAGGGATACTCTAAATGTTTCGCAACTAGATTGTAACCCCACCCCGCTTTTCGAGAAAAACTGATTTAAAATTGGAAAGTGCAATAAGCTCACGTGTTATATATTTTTTCTTCAAGTATAAAATTCATGCACTTCAAGTCATTTCGGGGACATAGAAGTAAAATTTTTCCAAATAGAGCCCAAATTTCTATGTATGATTTCTATCGAAACTTCAAAAACTATATTTTAGACCTTGGATCACAAAAACGCGAATATTTATTAAACTACGATCAACAACATGGATCCTTTTCTCTGCGGAACTTCATCGCCATAATATATTCTGAAATAGCATCAGTTGCCTGTTTTCCCATTTTTTAAAAGAATTCCTCATTTTTCCCCTGTTTTCAAAAAATTCTCCTTTTTCTCGTTTTTTCGCTCAAATGGGTGCTAAATTAATAGAACCCTATAAGAAAATCCGAATATTTTTGATTGAAACTATTATTTTTAATTGAAAAATCTACTATAACATTTTTGTTTCAGAATTCATCTCTTTTAATAGTCGAAAATTCAACTGTTTTGTTGAACATTCGTGTTTTTGGATAGAAACTTGGTCCTTTTCGATTGCAAAATCATACGATTATAATTTTGGTTCAGAATTCACCTGTTTTGGTTGAAAATTATACTAGTTGGTTGAAAATTAAATTATTGTATTAAAAATTCAACGATGTTGTTAAAAACATAAAAAGTCATCTTTTTTGTTTGAAAATTCATATTTTATGGTTGAAAGTTAATTATTTTCAATTGAAAAAACCACTTATGTATTTTTACTCCAGAATTCCTCTGTTTTGGTTAAAAAGTTGACTACATATTTAATGGAAAATTGAATTATTTTGTTGAAAATTGAACAATTTTCTTAAAAAGTCATTTTTGTTTCTTTGAACTTTATTATTATTATTATTAATATTTTATT
>CAKNWW010306746.1:381-11537 GCA_932074435.1 Andricus kollari | reverse complement strand
GGAGAGACCTATACATACCTGGGCGTGCCACAGAGCCGCATTGAGGACGTGACATCTATAAATGATACTCTCCGATGCAGATACAAACACCTTATTCGTTGGATTTGGTCTTCAGAACTGTCGGCCAAGAACAAAGTATCTGCGACGAACATACTTGCCGTCCCGGTAGTACTCTATTCATTTGGAGTGGTTCCATGGACGAAGGACGAGCTCAGATCCCTCGATAACGGGTCCCGAAAGGTTATGCACATGAACAAAAGGATGTCAAGGTGGTCGCGGAATACTAATTCTTGAATGTCTTCACAACAGGATTATTTTGGGTACAGCACATATAGTCGCAAATGGACAAGACCCTCTTCTTAAAATGGTCAGGAAACACGAAGAATTGGGCAAAGGGGCGTTTCTCTATAAAGCAGCGGAGGAGGCTGCTGAAACACTCGGCCTTGACTTCAATATCAGGGATGAGCAAGGTGCATCAAATCTTATGGATCTCGAGTACTCACTCCTGAAGGCCCGGATTAAGAAAGCACAGGACAAAAACTTCCGCGAACAGCTCCTCGAGAAGAAGATGCATGGCATCTTCCACAGAAATGTGGAGGATCTGTCGATGTCGTATGAGCTAACGTTTGCTTTCCTTAAATCACCCGGATTGAAGTCGGGCACGGAAAGGAACATTTTGGCATGCCAAGACGGCGTCATTTCCACTCTAGCATACCGTCGCCACATTTTGAGCCAAGACATTCCCGATGATAGCTGCAGAGCGTGTCATGCACACCCCGAGCATCTAGGACACATACTATCTGGTTGTCCAATTCATGCGGGAACGACCTACATCCAAAGGCACAATGCGGCACTAAGAGTGCTTTATTACCATCTCTGTCACTCTTACGGCATCAGCCCAAATACCGCTCCGCTAAACGCTCCTAGGGAAATAGAATCAATTGTCGAGAATGAGAAATTTCGGATATACTGGAACTTCATATTCTCGACAATTGTTTCAGTTGCGCACTCGAGGCCTGACATAGTCCTTCTTGACTTCGAGAAACGAACCATGTTCGTTATCGAATTTTCGGCACCAGCTGACAAAAACATCATAGCCAAGGAGAATGAAAAGAAAGAGAGGTATAAAGAACTTATAAGAAAGTTGCGACGGCTATACCCGGAATATTCCGTTAAGCTAATCGTCTTGATCATCGGCGCTCTTCGAGGTGCCAAGGTTTCACTGGTTAATAGCCTGAAAAGCATCCCTGCGTGTCAAGAAAATGCCAAGACATATGGCATATGAACTCTTATTCAATACTACACTGCTGAAGGCTGGTGACCTCAGTATAAAACACAAAACAACTATGACTCTCTCGGTTTCAGTTCTGTCCTCACACGCCCCCTTAATTAAGCGAAGTTTGGTGGGACGGACGTTATAACTAGACCCTCCACCCTATGACGACTGACTTCTTAATTTTGACATGATTTAGCCTCACAAAATAAATTTCTCGCATAAAGGTGGTAGCTGGGCGTACACTGTAAACAATGAATAATACAAACAATAAAATAACCTCGAAATGGACTGAAACTTTGATTGACGAATGGCATACGCAAGGTAAAGATCAAGTTTCAGGCGATGATGAATGTAATATATATTTGATATTATAGTGTTGCATACTGTAGAAAAGTTCGCATTTTGGACAAAATCGAGTGGGAAGCAAGAGATACGTGATGAGAATGGGTTCGTTAAATCGGAAGTAGCTTAAACAAAAGAGAATTCATAATCACCGAATTACAGTTGGTGATGCTTTGACATTTAATTTCAAATGGTCTGTGCACAAATGTGGAGGGAATACAAGGACCACCCGCGTAGCACGCGATGAGAATGTACCATCACCTAAATTTCTTCTTGTTGGTGACACAATATTGTCATACATCATTTCAAAATTGTTTACAGGTCCCGCTAGGCCACTATAGGTCTGAAAATTAATTTGCGTAGTTTTCAATTTTTTTAAAATTACACAGCAACTTGGAATGAGGTACCTCGGATTTACGATATTCTCAGAATTGATGGCCATGGCATTTTCGTGATGCGAGAACTGCGGGACCGAAAGAGAGCCGGTCCTCAGGCATTCATGACGAACAGCAGCGTAGCGATAAAGGGGGCAGTGTGTGGGTACTCACGCGCGTCTGGTGCCTAATATTATGTATTCCAATTAAAAATGGTTCACACGGCACTGACTGTTTACGTTTAGATTCATTGGACTTATGATCAAGTCCACCTCAAGTTATGCACGAAACCGTTTTTAATTCCAGGTTCCAGTGTAAACATTAAGGCTAAAAAATTATTTACCACTAGAACGTTATTGTTATTTATCAAGGAATAAGCCCTAAATTGGATCAAACAATCACAAATTGTGTAGATATGATCGGGCCAAGAATACGAAAATGTTGTAATTTTATAATAATATATGGTTTGAAATGGCCCCTACAAATTTCGTTGAAAATAATATGCACAAGATTTCTTCTAAATATAAGGAGAATATTCTGCATAAGGAATAAAGGAACATTATTTATACCTGGTGACCGAAGAAAATATTACATTTCAAAATACACAAAAAATACACATTTTTATGCTTTAAAGATTCCTATTATACTTTAAAATATATTTTTACCTAGCATTTACCTAAAAAAATGAATGCTATTTTTAATTAAAGTCAATTTTGATACAGTTACGCGTTTTTATAATTTTGCTTATCAATTTGCTTATCGATTTAATTTTATTTTATTTTTAATTTCTGAAAAAAAGACTTGATATTAAATAATACAGGTAAAAATATATTTTAAATGCTACAGAAATCTTTAAGGCGCTTCGTTAAGCTTGAATTTCAGTCCATGTATTACAAAAAACAAGTTTCCTCCTACACGGATGAATTGTTGGATGTAATATTTTTACCACGTAATCTCAATGGCATAATACAAAAAAAGAAAGCCTTCGGTTTTTGAAAAATGGTCTTGTTTTTTATATATTTCAATTGATCGAAAATGTGCTGCAAATCTCTGAGTTTTACGCTGGAATTTACGTTACAAAGACCGCATTGTTTCTCATAGATTTTTTTTCTATCAGGTTCAATGAGGTCTTTCGTGGAAGGAAACCAAATAATGTTTTGAAAACGTTTTATTTTCCAAGTACGTCCTTACAACGTCTCTGGAACATTGTATGTTTAAGGAACGTTATTTGGACCAGCCCCCTAGAAAGTTGAGTTGAAAATGTACTATTTGTTGACGGTGGCCGTGTGGTGGCGCCAGCTATGCAGTTGGCCTATACTCGTTGCGAATTCATAGCAAAATAATACCAATGAATTAAATAACACATTAAAAGTAATTTACTGACAGTGTTCAATAGTCTTTGAGTGATCTTCGCGACATTTTCCATCTTCTAAGCGAAAGAAAACTGAGAAAAACTGCTTTTAGATGTAAATATCTGCATCTATTTACAGTAGTATATCATTAAGCTATTTCCCTTTCGGCGAGCCTCTAGGGGTAAGCGTGACACTACCCGATTCGGGTAGTGTTTTTTAGGTGGATAGTTTCTTGTAGTAAATAACTACAAGTGTGGGCTCACCACACCCACGACCGCCAACAGCAACGCAGTAGTATCATCAGACGGTCACCCATCCAAGTACTAACCGCGCCCAACACTGCTTTACTTCAGTGATCTAACGGGAACTGGTGCTTCCAGCGTGGTATGGCCGTTGGCAGATGCTCCAAAATATCCGCAGTGTTGAAATTTTGAACAAAAAATGATGAAGTGCGTTTGTTTTGATTGTAAATCGGGATATAAAAGTAATCGTCTGGGACTTGTCCCGTCTCGATACATAAATTTATCGATTCGCACAACCTGTGAGGTATGACTTTCTCAATTGGGTTTTCTAATTCATTATGTTCTATGTCGCAGTTCTTTTGCCCTGTGTCTTCAACTCCTAATAATTCTTTGAAAGAGTGTTTTAAAGCGTCTAATATCCCGTCTGTATCATATAGCATTTCACCTTTGCTGTTTCTCATGCTCACAAACTCTGTATTTTTAATTTCCTTCATCTCTTTAAATATTAGTTTCATGGTTCCTTGAAAGTCGCTTTGTAATTTCTTCTCTTCTTCTGTTCTGATTTTATCTTTACTTTCCTTGACTAGTCGTTTAACTTTCCTCTTTTTGTGCCTGTAATCACTTTCAAGCATATTTCTCTCCTCATCGCTAAGACCTGTGATGATTAACGTTCTCTCGTACGCTTTTTTTTTCTGGGCTGCCTTAATTTCATCATTCCACCGTGCACAACCATATTTTTTTCCTGCAACCGCCATACCACATATGTACTTCAATCGCAGTTTTAACAATGATATCCCGTAACATAGTCCACACGCCCTCTATATCTTTAATGCTTCTAAGGGCCTCCCAAGCTGCCTCATCTATGCATTCGTTTATCTTATTCTGAAAATCTATACGCACTTCCGGTTTCTCTAAATTTTCAATCTTGGTTCGCGTTTGTTTCGTTTTTTTTGTTTTCTTTCTTCTCCATCCCCGCCCTAAGTATATTTTGGAAACTAAAAGGTAATGATCATTGTTGCATTCAGATCCCCTCATGACTCTTGTATCTTTAACTAGTTCCCTTAGTCTTTCATCCGCAATAATGAAGTCAATTATACTGCGGTTATTTCCTTTACACCAGGTGTACGTGTGGATCATTTTATGTCGAAACAAAGAATTTGTAACTGTTAGTAATTCTTCCTCTTGATGTTTGTTTGTCTCGTTAGAGACTTTTTCGGGTACTATTTATAGTGATGCTCTCCAATGTTTATATTCCCTGTGGATCTTAGTCAAGTTTTGAGTTTGCAGTTTCTCTTTCCACTGGAGTGGGGAGGCAGGTATCAGCGTGTGTCTTGCTTGAACGGGGTTTCTGTGATTATAATTCTGTGAAGTGATTTTCCCGACTCGAGCGTCTTCTGGTGTTGTGGGAAGTGACGAGTCGGAGGACTTATACCTCCAGTTGCGTCGGGATCGATTGTTCTGAAAGAGCCAAGGTATTAAAAACCGACGTACATTTAATTGGATTAAAATCGCCAGGATTTCAGGTAAGTGAAAACCGTCAGTAATATGCAGGTCGCAGTTGTCTTAAATTGTGACTCAGATCCTTTTTCTCCGTCGATTGACGTAGTATTAAATTGAGAGTGTGCTGATCCCTCGCTCCCCCAAGCCGGCAGTAATGATTTCATGAACATTTTTGGTCTTTCGAGCCGGATTGTGGGTTGGCGAGGCTAGCATGAACTAGTATATTATTTGACGTTTTAAAGAATGCAATGATATTAATGTATTTAGAAAGAGTTTTTTAATAGTGAAAATATTTTACGTATATGGAATGACATTTGTCTGTGAAAAAAGGAACACATTTCAACATCGAGTTTAAAAATAGACTGAGATTGCAATAAATTATGTTTATAAAATAATCCATTAATTATAAAGAATAAAAGTTCACGTAGAGGCTAGGCTTATTTGTTATCTTATTTTTGTCAGGTCTTTCATACTGTCAGAATTTCGTTAACCCGTTATCGCCGAGAACGCCATTCGCGGTACCCCGGTCTTTGAGAGCTTGTAACTGACGTTGAAAACGTCAAAATAAAATGAGATAGTCATATTCTAAAAGTTTAAGATCTGCTCTTTCCGATGGTGCCCATCAACATTTTTTGAAAATTTTGTTACTATTGCAAAATGCAGTTTTGAAAAAAAAACATGAATTTTTCACCCTTTTTTTTTTAATCGAGTTTTCAAAAGGTTTCCCAAGTGGAATCAACTCGGAACCTCAGTAACCGGTGGAATAAATGTTTGAATATTAGGGACTCATGGTTCGCGGATCGATTTTTTATCTGGGGATTTTCAATATGGCGCCTTGATTGTAAAATTTTTGTCAATATGATTATGAATTTTTTACTCAATAAATATGGGCTTATGGAAAAATGGTTGGGAGAGAAAAAGTTCTTAGAATTACTCAGAAAATGCACCCAAATTTTTTCATAACGTTTTAAGAAAATTTGTTTATTTTTGCAAAAGGTAAATTTATGCAAAATTCAAAAGTTGCTAAAAAAATCCAAAAAAATTCCCACGTATTCTACGGTCGATTCTAAGAACATTCTATTCTCGTCAATTTCTCGATCAATGTAATAGTTTTTGAATAAAAAATGTCTTCAAATCAAACTTACTCCAACTTTTTGTTTCTTGTTCCCAAGATAACTACATTCAAGTTTGGTGACTACGTTTACATTCACAATAGGATTTTTTACTTTCACGGAATATAAACGTGCTGCAGGCTGTCTTGGAGTATTCTTTACATTTAACGGAGCAATTAATTATGGGATAGGTCTCATGTATGAAGCATTCTTCCACAAAGCGATTCTGGATTATCTCCGGTAGTTTGCGAAATTTCTGATTATTCGCACACTTTCACAAATTTCAAAAAACAAAGAATCGGAATCAGCTCGTGAATATGACGATTCAGATTTAGATTCCGAAGAGGATGATGAGTTCGTTGTATTACCTGATCCAGGCAACTCAGGCTCTGAGGGAGATTCTGAGTCAGATCATGAGAATTTGGAGGAAGAAATTTCAAAACCAACCGTCTCATACAGATCTATTTTTCATAACTATTCAGAAACTCAGAAAAAACTGGAACCAGATCACAAATTTTCATGGTGTTATGGTTGGTTTTGAAATTTCTGCCTCCAAATTCTCATGATCTGACTCAGAATCTCCCTCAGAGCCTGAGTTGCCTGGATCAGGTATTACAACGAACTCATCATCCTCTTCGGAATCTAAATCTGAATCGTCATATTCACGAGCTGATTCAGATTCTTTGTTTTTTGAAATTTGTGAAAGTGTGCGAATAATCAGAAATTTCGCAAACTACCGGAGATAATCCAGAATCGCTTTGTGGAAGAATGCTTCATAGATGAGACCTATCCCATAATTAATTGCTCCGTTAAATGTAAAGAATACTCCAAGACAGCCTGCAGATATTCCGTGAAAAATCCTATTGTGTATGTAAACGTAGTCACCAAACTTGAATGTAGTTATCTTGGGAACAAGAAACAAAAAGTTGGAGTAAGTTTGATTTGAAGAAATTCTTTATTCAAAAACTATTACATTGACCGAGAAATTGACCGGAATAGAATGTTCTTAGAATCGACCGTAGAATACATGGGAATTTTTTTGGACTTTTTTAGCAACTTTTGAATTTTGAATGAATTTACATTTTGCAAAAATTAACAAATTTTCTTGAAACGTTATGAAAAAATTTGGGTGCATTTTCTGAGTAATTCTAAGAACTTTTTCTCTCTTAACCATTTTTCCATAACCCCGTAGTTATTGAGTAAAAAATTCATAATCATATTGACAAAAAATTTTGCAATCAAGGCGTCATATTGAAAACCCCCAGGTGAAAAATCGATCCGCGAACCATGAGTCCCTAATATTCAAACATTTATTCCACCGGTTACTGAGGTTCCGAGTCGATTTCACTTGGGAAACCTTTTGAAAACTCGATTCAGATCTTAAAATTTTAGAATATGACTATCTCATTTTATTTTGACGTTTTTAACGTCAGTTACAAGCTCCCAAAGTGAAACATGATTCGTCCATATGAAAAGTAGTCATATCCTATGTTCTCGAGGTCGCTGAGTACGAATCCGGAGTTATTGTGGCTCTCTGATGTCACGCTTCGTCCCTAACCTATAAAACAACCAGTTTATTGGCTCTCAGGCACGACAAACTTTATCACTGACTGTGTGATTGTTCTCAACATTGCAAACGTCTCGAGACAGGCTCTCAACATGACAGACAGAAGTTACTTATTATGACTAGTTGATTATTATTATAATATCCTCTCGCGTAAATGCCCTAAGGTGCTTGTAAACATAAATTTCATATGAATAAATTCTGACAAGACAGATCGACAGTTGGAGAAGCATGGCGTCTGACACCCAACGGCCGGTCGCCATGTGAGAGCGTTTGCGGGCCATGACTGTGACTATTGACTGCTTACATGGTCACGTAAAACTTTGAATTTTTGAAACTGACATTTGCTACGACTGCCATGTAAGTGCAACCAAGACCATGACTATGACGTTGGAGAAGCATGCATCCGACTTGACACAGCCGGATGCCATGTGAGAGCGTCGACCAAGGCCATGACTGTAACGATGGAGAAGCATGCATCCGGCTTCACACAGCCGGGTGCCATGTAAGAGCGCCGACCAAGGCCATAACTGTAACGATGTAGAAGCATGCGTCTGGCTTAACACAGACAGATGTCATGTGAGAGCGCCGATTAAGGCCATGACTGAAACGATGGAGAAGCATGCATCCGGCTCGACACAGCCGGATGCCATGTAAGAGCGCCGACCAAGGCCATAACTGTGGCGATGGAGAAGCATGCATCCGACTTGACACAGCCGGATGCCAAGTGAGAGCGCCGACCAAGGCCATGACTGTAACGATGGAGAAGCATACGTCTGGCTTAACACAGCCAGATGCCATGTGAGAGCGCCAACCAAGGCCAGGACTGTGACTATGACTGGCATGAACCTAACCGAACGCGGCCAGATGCTATGTGTATGCTATGCTAACATTAGGTAGTTAAGACTGAAACGATATTCGTTCGAGCAGCAATTCATACAACTCGATGTCAACTTCTTACAAGGGTCTTGAAAGTTTCGATTTATGAAACTGATCTGTGGCGTGACCTTTCACCCACTGAACTTTTGTTGAGACTCCAGGATGTTTCCCCGGATCTTGGCAATTACAGTATCCAAAATCTGGAGGTTGAACATTCCAAGTTCTTCTTTTCCTTGACTTTCTAATATATTTCCACTTCCTTTTCATAACACAAAATGGGGATTTTGGGATTGTGTTTTGTTATTAAGGTTGTTACAGATCAGAACCCTACCGAACAATGGTCGCCATTAGAGGTGTGGCACTTCCGAGGAGTCAACCATCATTGAGAACTTCGATGAACAATGTTGAAAGGAATGTGTTTGCTGCTGAGCGAGATAAAGTTTCCGCCGGAATTCTACGTGGTCGGACGTGTCGACCGTGTCGCGAACCTCTCGGCGTTTGCAGTGAATCCTCCAGCAACGGTCTCTCGGGCATATGCGCAGACTCACTTGCCAAACCTCAATCTTCGAAAATTCCCAGGGCGACGAGAAGATTGAGAATCCTTTCGTGATCTCTTTCCGTCCATGGTGCACGATGATTTCTCACTCACTCCGTTGCAAAACTGTACTACTTGAAAGGGGTGGTCCAGGGTACAGCAAGAGCGTCGGATACGATTCCGACTACGGAGACCAATTGTCCGGCGGCCTGGGACCTACTCTTAAATCGCTGTGACAATGAGCGATTGTTACTGCACTCAGTGGACAGAACTCGACTCGATCCAGCGGCGCGAGAAGTCCCTTCGGCTTCATCTCTGTTTCAACTGTCTGTCCTTAGGACATCCCAGGAAAGATTGTGCTTCAAGGTTCAGTTGCCAGGGATGCCAGGAACGGCATCACACTTCTTTTCACGGTTCCTTAGACCGCAAGCGAGCAAGACCTAGCAACTTGGTCAAGTTCAACTGCTAAGAAGTCCCGTTTTTACTCTAGACCTATCTCGTCAGAAACAGAGAATCCTTCTACCTCGTCCTGACAAGTTCTGCTTGACACAGCACAAGTTTTCGTAAAAACCGCGGACGGGCGTCAAATTGAAATCAGAGTTCTTCTCGATCCCGGTTCCGAAACCAGCATCATCTTACGTTTCTTGATTTGACAACTTGGTCTTCCGCAACAAGCAGTTGATGCTCCTATCAACCCGGTTGAAAATAAGCCCATCGAGATTGATCGTAGACGAGTCAGTCTTCGTGTTGAGTCTTTGCAAGTAGTGTTACCTGCAGAGATCAACGCTCCAGTTCTTCGCGACCTTGGCGTGACTGCTCCATCGCAGACAATTGTCCAGATGAATTGGATTCACATGGTCTCACATCCATAATTCGCTGTGCCAGGACCTATCGACATGCTCTTGGGCAATGCCATTTTCGGATGGGTTGCGGTCGGCCCAGTTGGCTTGTCTGAGCCATCAGGTAGCTCAGACCCTTCTATAACCTTAACGGCCTTAAGGGGGAATCCTGCTTTAGAAGGCTCAAAAAATCGATTTCTTTTTTATTGCTTAAATCTATTCCTAATATTTTGAAGAATATGTATCTATAGTTATAGAGGCTGATTCGCAGTATTTTCAAAGATATAGTACTAAATGCGGTGGGTGGTGTGTCGACAGGTATACAAGCGCTCGGGTAAATGGAGCTCAAATTTCAGAAAAAAATTTTATTATTTTTTTATTTTATTTTATCACCATTTTTTGGGGTTTTTTTAGTTTAAATAGAAGAAAAATATATGAAAATTAAAATTTTCTTCGGGTTTTCATTTGCGACGAAAATTACGAGTTCCATCTTCCCTGCCGATTGCAGACTGCAATTGCAAAGTGCTGCGCAAATGTGCATAAAAATCAGCTGCGTTTGAATATTTTTCTCTCGAAAATTTTTTTTCTATAATGTTAAACGGATAATCGATTAGGTCCGTCAAGTCAGCGCCGCCACCAAGACAAAATGAAAAATGGAAAACGCCATATTTTTTTGCTTTTTTTTTGCAAATTTTATGCTCAAACAAAAATTTTTTTGCTCTTGAAACTTCCGAGATAAGGGTGGCGGCGCTAGCACGGCAGCCACTCAGCGCCGCCACCTATGAAAACTGGCTAAAAATTATTATAATGCAATAAACAATTAGGGTATATTTTTTTGCTTTTTTTTTGCTCTCCGAAAACGCATAATACGTAATCCAAAAAACTACCCCTAAGTCATACATACATACCCCTCGTGATGAAAAATGTTATAAAAGTGTAAAAACGACCTCGAACTACGTAAAGATGATTCAGAACTCTAACTTAATTATTTAACACTTGAAAATTGACCCCTTCTATAATTTCCCCCGAAAACTACCCTTCCACATAAATTTATGTAGCGTAACTTACATACACTTATAAAATGCATAAAAAACAATAATTTTCATAAATCACAGCTGGCGGGAATTTTTCGCTTTTTTTT
>CAKNWW010306740.1:2618-16365 GCA_932074435.1 Andricus kollari | reverse complement strand
TTTTTCACTAGAACTAGATGTTCAAACAGCTCTCCACTTAAATGAAATATTTTTCCAATAACCTAAGCTTCAGTTGAATTCAGCGAATCTCAGTTAACTCGAGCAAGTTCAAGCTGAAAGAAAGTTTTCACACCGCTACTGGTCATCCTTAATGTTAATAATCACGTAACAGTGCTTTAATTGTCAGAAGAACATTTCCATGACTAGAGCATGCATATAATAATTAGGTATTGAAGATGATAAATGGTAGTGCCAGTGATTGACTTGTCAATCATAGGAAAGAGCTTTTGTGCTTCGCAGAAAAAAAAGGTAATTCTATATCATTATTACGCTGACTGTTCGATACGACAAACGTGTAACTATGATGCAGTCATATTTGAGCACTATATACATTATAACAAGCGGGGATCTACAATTGTGGGGAAACCCACCACCCCCCCCCCCCCCCCGGATTTTCTGACTCACTTTCACTTTTTTCTTTTTCGCTGAGAAATGAAAAAAAGCTATAAAATGTATGCAACTTCATAATGGCAAAAATAATTTTAAATTTTTAATTAATGTTTGAATGATGGCAAAATATATAAAATAATATTAAATGTGCAAAATGGTACATATATATATATATATATATACATACAAAATGTGTATACAATTTTCTGATGCTGTCCCCCTCCCAGGAAACTTCTTTGGATCAGTGCTTGCATTATAAAATTAAAAAGTGGAACCATTTTTACATTCTCATCATTTAGATGGAATGTCTTAGTTTCATGTGCTATTGGACCTATCCAGTTTTCGTCAATTCTCGACGTTTTGAGACCCCCTGAGTCAGAAAAAATAGTTTTTACGAACATGTCTGTCTGTCGTTCTGTCTGTCTGCCTGTTGTCTGGTGGTATAAATAGTATAAATAATATAATTTATATTTATTGAAATGATACATTTTTCAGGGTAAATGAGAATAAAATATAATGCAATATAAAAAACAAATATTATGGTAATTATTAGACATGAAATTTGAACGTTAGTTTTCAATATATGAATAAGAAATCTCAGACCGAGGTACATAAATAAATGTGTTATACATGTGATATATTACTGTTAACAACAATGTAGAAAAGTTGACATGTTGGACAAAATCAAGTGCGAAGCACGAGATGCGTGATGAGAATGTGTTCGTTAAGGCTGAAGGAGCTTTAACAAAAGAGAATCCACAATCACCAAGTTACAGTTGTCGATTCTTTGGGCTTTAATTTTAAATGGCCTGTGCACAAATGTGGAGGAAATGCAAAGACCGAGCGCGACGCGCGAGTACCAACAGTTCCGCGCACAAAATTGACGACTTTTATTACCTAAAAAAAGCGCAACATCTCGCTATATAAAATAAAATGGAACTATATATGACTTGAGTTATTAATCCAACCTGAAACTTTTTATGTTATATACTAGGGCGATTTTTTTGCCTTTTTTTTAATCTAACTTGGCACCCCATACAAATTATTGCTTTTGCGGAGAAAATGACCTCTGATTTGTTTCAGAATTAAAAAAATATATTTAGAGGTCGCTCTAGGCCATTTTAGGGCAAAAATTCTCATTCCTAATTAAATTGACGCTATTCGTCGATTATCATTTCTGACGCGTATGAATTGTGTTCTTTGCAATTCAATATTGTACTCAGAATTTCTCAGATATTTACAATGACATTCAACGGTGGCTCAAGATCATTTTCTTAATAAAATGTTGATTAAATTAAATTTTCTTCCGGTCTTTTTCGAGAAACAGTGTCAATTGTAATGTTCAAATAATGTTTGAATATTTGAATGTTATTGCAAAAATCTGAAATAAAATCTGAGTGAAATATTGAAGTGTAAAGAACACGCCAAAAATGAATAATCAATAAATAACGTCAATTTAATTAGGAATGGCAATTTTTTCTCTAAAATGGCCTTGAGCGACCTTTGAGTGTTATTGTAAAAATCTGAAAAAAATCGGAGTGCAATATTGAATTGTAGAGAGAATGCAATTCATACGCGCCAGAAATGAATAACCAATAAATAGCGCCAATTTAATTAAGAAGGGTCATTTTTCCTCTAAAATGGCCTCAAGCGAGATTTTAGTGTTATTGTTAAAATCTGAACAAATCTGAGTGCAATATTGAATTGTAAAGAACGCAATTCATACGTGCCAGAAATGAATAACCAATAAATAGCGTCAATTTAATTAAGAATGGCCATTTTTCCTTCAAAATGGCCTTGAGTAACCTTTGAATGTCATTGTAAAAATCTGAAAAAAATCGGAGTGCAATATTGAATTATGTAGAACACAATTCATACACGTCATAAATGAATATTCAATAAATAGCGTCAATTCAATAAACAATGGCCATTTTTCCTCTAAAATGGCTTTGAGTTACCTTTGAATGTCCTTGCAAAAATCTGCAAAAAATCTTAGTGCAATATTGAATTGTTAATAATACAATTCATACACGCCAGAAATGAATAATTAATAAATAGCGTAAATTTAATAAACAATGGCCATTTTTGCTCTAAACTGGCTTTACTCCACCTTTGAATGTCCTTGTAAAAAACCGAAAAAAAATCTTAGTGCAACATTGAATTGTAAAGAACGCAATTCATACACGTCAGAAATGAATGATCAATGAATAGCGTCAATTTAATTAAGAATGGCCATTTTTCCTCTAAAATGGCCTCGAGCGACCTTTGAGTGTTATTGTAAAAATCTGAAAAAATCTGTGTACAATATTGAATGTCAAGAACACAATTCATATGCTCCAGAAATGAATAATCAATAAATATGGTCAATTTAATTGAGAATAGCCATTTTTGCCCTAAAATGGGCCTGAGCGACCTTTGAGTCTTATGTTAGTGTAAAAATCTGAAAAAATCTGAGTGCAATATTGAATTGTTAAGAACTCAATTCATACGCGCCGGGAATGAATAATCAATAAATAGCATCAATGAATAGCGCCAATTTACTTAGGAATGAGCATTTTTGCAATTTGTAGGGGTGTCAAGTTGAATTTAAAAAAAATCCAAAGAATAAATCACACTATTATATACATTTAATATATGATATCCTTTGTCATTTACCAACATTTCAAACAACATGTTCCATACTCGGGGATGATAACTAATTCAGTTTCTTAGACAAATAGTACCTTTTTCTTCATTGAAAAGTCTGAGTATGGGATAATTTATGGATTAGAATGTGAATTACGGACTTCGCGATTTCGCCTGCGGGTGGCTGTTGGCGGATCGGTCAATGAGCGATTAATCGAGAATTAGATCGCTATAAGCGCTTTCAATCAAAGTGCACGCTCTTAGATCAGGATGTGAAACCTTTAACGATGATTGAAGAATACATAAACGAATTCACTCTCTTCATTAGTCCTCTTGCAATTCTCCCGGGGCCATTTTTTAAGTCACTTTCTCGTACCTCTAAACTGAAATTGAATTCAGGTAGACTTTCAATATAGACTTTACGTGTGCTTAGTTCCAAACTTATTAATTATTGAATAGAATAAAGTCCTAATTTCATGCTGAAGTAAAAGTTGTACCATATTGGATGGAATATCGTAACGTGCGCGGATCTAGAAGTTGCTTGGACCTGTCGTTTTTCTTGTCAGATTTTCACAGCAAATTGGAATCTATTACTTACTGAGAATAACATTTTAGAAACTTTCGTTTCTTGTTATATCAAGTACGATTAACTAATTACTTTGATATAAATTAAGATCTCCTAACTCTCAACAGAGCCTAAAAATCCTGTTCCGAAACAAACTTCGCCATACAGAGGGTATGACAAATTTGTTATTCGACTGAGGCAAATAGTATGTTATGACGGGAAAAATTATTTTTTCAACCAAAAATTGACGGTTAGTTTCAAGATTTGGGAAAAATTAGATAATACCTGACAATAAAGTTATGATTGGATCGAAAACATTTTCTTTAAATATCAGTAACGAAATAGAACGAATATTTTATACTAGCCTCCCTGATAAACGGATTCTGTGATGATTTGTGACTTTGAAGGGATGTGATATAAAGCAAAATTTATATTTATTATTTAAAATGCAAATGTACAATAATTTTTCTCGAAAGGAAAGCAATTTTATTGAAGGACTTCACCAACCTAGTGCGATGAGCCAGCTGGTTGTGCTTGGTGTTACGACGACTAATTTTGCTAATACCCTATTTTTCGCGGGTGCTCCGTTACCGCGGGTGGATTTGGGATCTTTTTCGAAATAAAAAGTCTGGTTTAAAGTGGAGTAGTTATAGTATTTCTCCGTACTATTTGTCCGATGAACACCGTTCACTTGTTTTGAATCGGCCGTATTGTGAGATGTGAACCCGGGATGCCAGTTTCTGACGTTGAGCGGTTTGAAGCTCTTCTGATATCCATAAAAGAGGATACTTCGGCACTTAAGGTCGATATGAGCTTACTGAAGGAATCGGTGTACTAAAACCAGAATGATCTTTTAATCTTGAAAGAGAAGCCTGAAAGATCCAAATCGAGGAGCTCAAGAGGAGAAACAACCTGCTGGAGACAAAGGTCAAATTGTTTAAGGAGGATGTAATTTGTAATTTGTAAATTATTAAAAAGTTTCTGGGGCTGAGTAGCCCTCTAAGGAACAGAAATTATATGATAAATAGTTACTTAAATGTGAAGTCCTTAAGCGTAGACTGATAACGTAAAAGAGAAAAAAAATATTAACAAAAGGAGTAGTGAGTAATAAAATCTGAAATTAAAGAAACCAACCAAAAATAAAAATGAAAGCTTAGTTGAACAAAAATGTACTAGACCTATCAAAATCTAGAGCTATGGTTTTTCCGTAACATATGTCTATGCGTATGTGCGAGGCTACCTCAAGCGAAAAACAATAACTTAGACAGTATTGAAGCACAGTAACTTGACAATTTGCATAATAGTGTAATAGCAAGAGGAGTAAAAGTAACCCGCTGTAAATGTATAGTATGTTAGAAAAAACCACTACTAATGTATAATTTCGAGCAGTGAGTTCGTATTGTCTGATAAAAATGTAAAGAAACTCTTCCTAAAATGATGCTGTGAGGGGGTCTCTAATAGAAGGTGGAAGTTTATTCCACAAGCGGGCACCCCTTATCATGAATGACCTAGGTATTTTGCAAGTTCTATGTGTTGAGATTTTTAGAACGAAACCTCTATCACGAAGTCTTGCCTGGTTAGGATTTTTTTCAACAAAGGTCAATAATTGCAATATGTGTTGAGGGGTAAACTTTTGTTTGTAACTTTAAATGGTGATTTCGATTTTACAGAATGCTATTTTGCTCTCCTAAAAAATCTCGATTTTTTTGCTTCTCTAATGCTGTATACTGCAACCCTTCAAATATTGTTCCAGAAATAAAATAAAAAAATTATTTAACAAAAAAACACCGTTTACTTCACTTACCTATGTTTGTAATTTATTATACTATTATTCTATTTATTATATTATATAATGTGCATTCTCATATTTAATAAAAATCTATAAATAATTACTAGCTTTTAGCTGAATTTTATAAAAGCTTTATTATTTAAAAATTGAACTAAACTAGAAAACTAAAAACTAAACTAAAACTAAAACTAAAAAAACTAAACTAAAATTTAAATATTTTTTACTTATAATACATATGAAAGTGATAATTCCTTTAAATTTTGGAGCTTTACAGTTTGAACAGAATTCACAAATGAAATGAATATTTAAATTTAACATTTAACTAATAAAATTTAAATTAATTGAATTTAAATATTATTATTATTACGCATTTTGAAAAACACCTATTCATGTAAATTGTTTAAAACGAAAAAATATTCCTCCGTTAGCCTTGGCTTTTCAGCGAAAAAACTTGGCTGAGATTTTGTCGACAAAATCCAAGCGATACATTAGCGTAGTTAGCTAGAGGCTGCGGTTTAGATTTAGGTAGTTTAGGTAGGGTTTGAATCCCCAGCGGGGGCGATTTTTCATAGCGTTGTGCGTATGTTTGTTAGTGACCGTGTCTGCAATTGAGTAATTTTATAAATAAATCAAGTGCAATTATTATATATAAAATAGTGTTTCTTTGCAAATTTATTGATCTGTTTCAAGCTGCTGTAATGGATAGGGCAATATGGGCCGCGGAAATATTCCGCATAGAGCCAGATAAAAAACCAGACACAAATACCGTATAAGTATCCGGATAGAATCTGATGAAAACCGCATAGGTTTTAACTGGTCACCGAAAGAATTATCTTCCAACCAAATTCCGGACAGAGCTGGATAAGACTCCGCCGCGGAAATAATTTTATTTTCTTATTTGGGTGTCCGCTTAAGAGCCGGATAGCGTCTGATAGAACAGCGCTTTCGCCCTTGGATGCATTCATCCCCTATCTTAATTTCCGATCAAATTCCGTCAAGGGCCGTATAAAATGCCATTTTTAATTAGGTAAATATAGTTTCGTTTTGTGATGCCGAATACAATCCGGATAGAGCCTCTATGCTTCCGCGTAAGGTATTACGAACCGTGTAAGGACCAGATAGGGGCGCACTAGATTCCGAAATGAGCTATCCGGAGCCTTATCCGGTTGTGTATACGTCTCTATCGGATCCTATCTGTCATTTTTAGCAGGGGTGTGATCCATGAGATTAACAAAGTGCATATAATATTTAGGAAAATAAGCAGCTTTAAAGAAGAAAAGCAAAAGGTCCGTTGGAATTATATTACCATAATGAGTTCCGCGTCCAATCAAACTTTTCAACACTCGTTTTTGTAAACATAACCTAAAAAAGCATACTGCAGTATAGTTTGAATAGTTTGAATGAAAATTTCCCAATATGATAATATTAATCCAACGTACCTTTTGTTTTCTTCTTTTCCTGAATATTATATGTCCTTCATTAATACAAAAGTACGAAATAACTCCTCGTGGGACTTTGTCTCGTTGGAGTCTGGCCTGGACAGAAGTATGGGGGCGCATTGTGTATGCGCAAACGTCTTATTGAATTTTCAACTACATTTGGTTGTATTTAATTCAACTCCGTGGATGAACGAGATTTCAAGCACAAAAGTGGTTGAAAAGTGGTTGAATTTTCAACATGTTTCTAACAGTGTATTTCGTTAAATAAAGTGAAAAAAGTTAAAATGCATCATATTTTTTTGAAAATTTTTATTGTTAACCCATAAAAAACACTTTTCTCAAAAACGGCTCGGGGGATTTGACTCAAACTTTAACGCACACTAGTTCTAAGCCTCTTAATCGAACCCAACAAAAAAATTTGATGTGCTATGACATTGCATTTAAAGTTGGTTTAGGCACACCGTGTCGGAAGAATCGAGAATCCAATCCTAACCGTGTCCATAAACCGCGTACGCTAACACTAGACTACCGAATATTACAATTAACTTCCAACTACAAACGTGTATCACTCATTTACTAAAACCACTACAATTACTTATAATATTCTTTTAAAATGTCTCATATTTAAATGAAATTTATCTTAATGCATAAGAATATTATTCTGGTAATTTTTTTATTGCAAAGCAAAAATTTCGGAATTAATATTACAAAAATTCGAAGAACTTGATACAAGTGAAAAAAATAATTGTTTAGAGCATATCAATTTCTTTATCGTTATAAATATCCTGTAAATTTATCTGACATGCTCTGAGCAAAGCTTGATGACTGACTGTTAGCAATCTTTATGATCTTGAAGGCTGAACAGCGCGAGACCTGGGCCAGACTAGACTGTCAAGACTAGACGAATTAGACGAAGCCAGATCTGGACCAGATCCGACATTAGACGGCCAGAAGATTTTTCCATCAGGGTCTGTTTCCGAGCGGTTTTCCAAAGCTAATGTAAAGTCGGTAGACGTAAAATTAGCCTCTCGTTCAGGAGGAAATACAGGCTCTAAACCGATGCTCGTCAGGCTAGGCTCGCCATCGTATAGGCGTCGTGTCTTTGAAAAGGCTACTTATCGATTATGGTTCTGCCGGTGACAAGAGAGACAGGTTGAAGACGGAAAGACAAGTGAAAAATCGTCTCTGGGAAATGATGAAGAAACCGCTGGACCAAGAGTATGATGTCTTAATTAGGGATAGTAGATGTACAAGGCAATCCCTCTCTAGGGACGACATCCACTTGATGAGCATAGGCTGCCCGCTAGTACTGCTAGTTAGTTCTCGACGTAAAGAACACCATCAAGAGGTAGAGAGGAAGACCAACGAGACGCGATGGTTCTGCCACATCCCTCCTGGCTCCTGCATCATAAATTCTTCACGGCGAATGAACCAAAAGCGTGTAGAGTTGACAAACCGAGCTGGGGAACTTATGTCAGGTTCGGCTTTTACTCGTCACATTTTATAGTTGGCTCAATATACTCTAAGCCAGGGCTGGGCAGAGAGCCAATTCGCGAAAGTTTGGATTCACTACTCGCGCGGCTGGAGGAATTCTATCGTTCGATTCCTATAATGCTGGGTGGAAATTTTAACGCGTGTATTGTTTATCTAAACCTTTTACCTTTACAGGAAGTGCAAGGCTTTGCTTTCCTCAAAGGCATATTTGGTGGTGATTCTGCGGCAAGTTAAACTCGTCTCTTTAGGAGAAGTGGGAGTGCTATTGATTTTGCGGCTTGCGCTCTCCATTCCATCAGTGTAATTAAGAATTCAAAAAATATTTCTTATTGCTACTCGCTTAGACCATCTTTCAATCTGCTTAGAATTTTCAAATGTAGGAATGTGTGGCAGGGGGCTTTTGAAGCGAGGCTAGGAGGGATGTATTCCTGGATAGTCTGTCGCTCGCTGGCCCACACTCTTGGAGTATGGTCTCGGTGCATACTGCGAATAAGAATCTCATGTGCTCTATTAAAGAGGCGGCTTCAGGAGCGCAGATGATTGTTAGGCCTTTTTCTTGTTTTGTGGACAAGTAACTGTGCTGTCATTGTGCCTGTCTTGACAATAGAAGAAAGGTAAAAAAAGCCTGAAGATTTGTGAAAGATCTGGGTTTGCACCAGAGGACATTCTTAATTATACTTAAAATAAAAGGGCGTACATAACTTTTTTGAATTATAAGAAGGCAGATTACAAAAAGGCTTTCCAGAATGTTCTCATAGCAGCCAGAGGATCGGCAGAATTCTAAAGGACAGACAACTTTTAAGATTAGACCTGCGTATGGTAATATATTGACCTTCAATCTTAGCAAAACTGTTTGGACTCGTTATACCCTTCTAAAGTCAAACTTGACCTTGCTTGCTCCGTGAACACACATCTTCTCCTGAGCGGGTCGATTTAAAGAATTGAAATAATCACTGTCATACGCAAATGTAAACTGGCGAAAGCCTTAGGTGAAGATGACATTTCTGCAAAATTGTATAGGTTCCTTCAGGGGTTAGGAGTGGATTACCTTGAATGTTTGTTCAGGAGGGTCAGGAACAATAAGGAAGTCTCCTGGGCTTGGGCATGTATTCGTGTACATCGCGGGCCATATTTCTGCTTTGAGTTCCATCGCACAGATCCACCTTTCTGCTCCTCGTCGTAGGGTTTTGGTGATTTTCATCGATTGTAACGTACGCTTTCCCTCAGTCATCCATGATCTACTATGGCGCAAATTATTGAGCCTAGGCTTCAGCACAACATTTATTAAGGTAATGAAAAGCCTCTACGATCCAGCTAGGATGTCCATTCGCACTACGGATGGCACCATTTTCCCAGTCGACGTGGAATGCTGGGAATTATAGGGTGAGCATCTTAGGCTGGTTATCTTCATCCTACCAATTAAGGATTTGAAAAGGTTTACGCTGAGTCGTGGCCTAAGGGGAATTTTAATGGATCACCATATGCTGATGACATAGTTGTACTTGCTAACTCTCGGATTGATCTTCAGAGCGAAACTAATGCTATTGCCGAATATAATGTTGGTTAAATCTGGAAATACATCCAAGAACAAGACCATGATTTTTCATAGAAGGAGGCCACCATTGATACCGAATTATACGTTTGATGGCACTCAATTGGAGGTTTGAAAATATGCTTACCTATTAAGGTAAGGTAAGCTATTTGGGAGTTCCGGTACATTTGTTTTGCCCTGCACCAAAAGGGTTACTGCTGCTAAGAGAGAGCTATATTATCAATACCAATTTTAAAGTAAATTCTTGAAGTCTGACATATTATGTACAATAATATATGTTTTACAGTTGCAGGAAGGATAAAGTGCAAACTGTGAACTATCATGTGAATGTAATTCCGCTAATCTTCCTATATCTTATGGTTAAATATCTCCAATATATGACTATATGTTACGACATTACAATAGACTTACATATTAGACATTACAATTAATACTTAATACGTACGTGTACGTATTAAGTGGCTTACTATTTATTTCTGAACTATTTCATTCAATCGAAACAAATATCTTTTGCGTAAAGTAATTATGTCTCTAAATAATCTGTGTAAGTAAAAGTTGACACGGTACTAGCACGTAAGTACCGAATTTCGAAAATACGTTTTATTCGCTCAAATTAATGTATACAACTTAACTCATATGTTGGTAGAATATTATAGTGCAGTTTCATTTGGACGTGGGTGAAAAAAAATGTTAGTGTATAAAGACGTAAGTTCCATGAGCCATGTATTGTGTTAGTGCAATATAGTGTAATTTCTTTCACTCTATGTATAAGAAAATCTTCACGATAATACGTGAAGTGGTTTATATGTAAAATGTATGAAGCTTTTTCTGTTTAAGGAAACCAAAGATTTATGTTTTATATCAAAATTGTGTATGAAGGTTATTATTGTTTCCTATTTTTAACTGAGAGGACTTGGAGGAATTCCATGATGTATGGTCCCATAATATCGATGTGTCTAAATGTCAAGGTTCTATCTTGGGTTCTACCTCGGTATATGCAAGTAGAAAGTTTACGTACTAATGTAGGCGATAGTCTAGAGACGCCATGTAGTCGAGGCGAGCGGTTTTTTTGAAATTTAAGTTTAGTTAAATGAGTTCAATGTAAATCAAGGGAAACCCAGATTTGCAATTCGACGAAATATGGTTTATTGTCCTTTTCTTGAAATAAAAAATACAATTTCAGTGTTTCAATAGAATAGGTAGGGGGGGGGGGGGGTATATCTTAGGGGCGCCATTTTACTGAAGCCGGCCCTGTTAAGAAAAATTAATCTTTCCTGTTTTTTAGAATTAACATAAACTCGAAAAAAAACAGTAATTGATATTCAAATTTTTCTAAAGTGAAAAACTTTGGTGCGATTGCAGAACAAATTGAGGTAAAAAACTAACTGTTCGACTTAAAAAAATGTAACTAGGTCCAAACTTTTTCATCATGATTTAGCACCGATGGGTGTTGGATCTATTCTGTTCAATTATCGCAGACTTGAATGCAGCTTTGGGGCAAGTTGAGAGAAAGCGAATTGGGAGAGTCTTCAATCTATTGACGGATTACCAACTTCAATTTGAAGGTTTTGCTTTACTTTGTCATCGCGGTAACCATAGCTCACATCAGATGGCGCTTCTATCGAATTGCACTTCCTCCTCGCTATAAATTCATTTTAATCATTTTTTCTACTAGTAAGGGAGTAGTATATTCCACAACACGTTGGGTAGATTTATCAGGAACATGTGGTCTTGTCTGAACAACTTTTTGTTCATGGTGAATCTGTCAATCCGCAATGAGTTGTGCATACTATTTTTCACAACAAGTGTACGGAAAATTCGATTTTCGGCGTCCGTAGAGCATAAGCGAAATCCCAAAAATGTGACATGTTGAAAAAAAAAATTATATTGAAAATAAAGTAATCGGATCACCTACGATTCGTGACCAGGGGCGAAGGCCATCAGCAGGAAGGTTAGTGGGCCTTGCGGCCTTCACATTGGCTGGTCTCTCGGAAACTCAGAGCAGGGAAGCCGTCGTGGGGATGCCACAACGGTTCATTTCTGTAACAACTAGCCATTGAGAATAGGTCGTGGCTACGTGTATCGAAATTTCAGTACAAATAGCCGGATTTTTTCGGTATAAATAAGGCAAGCTGGAAAAGGGGCTATTTGCACCGTAATTTCGGTATAAATATCCGGATCCTTTCGGTACGTCTAGAAACTTCCTTGGGAATATCGCACTGTCCTCACAAGTGAGGAAAAAAACTCGCGTGAAATTGGCTACATTCGTCATGCTCCACGGACGTCAAATATCGACACGTCATCGATAGAGGAATTGATAACTTCGTCGTCTCTCAACAAGCATCAGAAGTCGCATTTCCCGCGTGAGTATTTAACAAAAATGTATAGTGTGCAAGCAAGTGACCAATTCTGAAATTGTGTGAAAAAGTAGACAAAACATATCTTTGTCTAGCTGCCGTGCTTGCACAATTTGAGCGAAACACTTTTTCTAGTAGCTGTTCATGTGCATTTCAATCCTAAATTACTTTCCGCGAGTTGACACTTGACCGAACGATTGAAGTATGCAGTGATTGGACCAACCAAAAGCGATGCAACCATAAATTACCGATGAATTAACATAAATTATCAATATATTATAATAAATTACTAAAAATTTCCAAAAAATTTGGGATAACCTCAATTTCCGAAATTTTTCGGTAATTTATATATTTACTATTGGCCGGAAATTGTAAAATACTTGTTGTTTGTAGAATGATATTAGCATTAAGGTCTACAATAATCAGCCAATGGTGGTCCACATCCGTGGGCCACTAATCATATCTTTCCGATGAATCTTTACTATTATAATTTACAAATTTACAAGAATTATTAATTATTTTAACAATTTTCATAAAGAAATTCAGAGTTTGGGTATTTTTCAACGAAAAGGCTTAATTTTTTATTACAAAATTTGTAAGAATGCCCTTCTGATGACGATAATTTGAAAATTTATAATAATGGTTATTTTATTTAAACATTGTTTATAAGCAAATTCCGAGTTTGGTTATTTTTAACAAATGGGCCTTGTTTTGTTTACAGAATGAAGTAGAAATGTCATTTCAGTAACTTTTTTCTACGATATTTTCCAAATTTGAAAAAATTAATGATTATTTAAACAATTTAAGTAAAAAAAATCAGAGTTTGGCTATTTCGCAATGAATAGACTCATTTTTTTTAAGGAATCAACTAAGAATGTATTTGCGATGACCTTTCGCCATGATACTTTCCAAATTGCCAACAATTGTTGATTACTTCAACAATAATCATAAACAAATTCAGTGTTTGGCCATTTTTCAACGAATACGCTCAATTTTTGTTTATGAAATAGACGAATAATGGCTTTCCTATGACTCTTTGTTGTGACACATTCCAAATTGACAAAAAGTAGTTATTAGTTGAACATTTTTTATAAATAACAAAAGTATCATTGGAAAGATTCATCTGAAAGATATTCTTAGTCGAGTCCGTAAATAAAAATTGAGCATATGTGTTGAAAAAATAGTCAAACTCTGAATTTGTTTATGATTATTGTTAAAACAATGTACAATTGTTGTAAATTTGTAAACTACCACAGCGAAAACTTATCGCGAAGACATTCTTAGTTGATTCCGTAAAAAATAGAGCATATTCGTTGACAAATAGCCCAATTCTGAATATTTTCATGAAAATTGTTTTAATCATTAACAATTCTTCTACATTTTCAAAGTGTCATAGCGCAGAGTCATCGAAAAGAAATTCTTAGTTGATTCCATACAAAAATTGAAGCTATTCTTTAAAAAAGAGCCAAACTCTGA